>CM059295.1:13857500-13860000 GCA_030340665.1 Neosalanx taihuensis
TCTCTATCTCTCTATCCTTCTCCCTCTCTCTCTCTCTCCCTCTCTCTCTCTCTCTCTCTCTCTCTCTATCCTTCTCCCTCTCTCTCTCTCCCTCCCTCTCTTCAACAGTCACCACTGTGGTTGCAGCCAAGGCCAGGGCACCTCACCACTCCGCCAGCCCTCCCTCTCTTTCTTTTCCTCTCTTCCTTCTCTCTGTGATGAATGGTCCTATCGCTGGTTTAAATTATTTCGTACAGATCTCATTTAGGCCCTTGAGAAGAGATCCTGGCTGTTTATTCATTTCACATTTGCACCCCAGTTTCAATATCTCTGTCTGTGCCTGCAAAGAATCCTCCCTCCTCCCTTCAAGAAAAAGGGAAAGAGAAGAGAAAGGGGAAAAAGCAATTTGCACAATGTACATAAAATGATGCTCTCAGAGTTTTGATAACCTGCATAAATTATAAAGCGTAATTAAATATTATATCCTCTGAGTGTCCAAGGAGCGAGGGAGGAGAAGACGATAGACAGAAAGACGGAGAGATAAGGAAGAGACGGAACACGAGTGGGAAGGAGAGAGAAACAGGAGAAATGTGCGGAGCCCCGTTTGGGATCTCATAATTGTTTTTATTGATTCCTTCTTTAAGGTGAAATAGTTTAAAGATAACAATGGCAGAGAAGCTAAGAGCAGCTCTATGAAGCGTGGCTCCCTGGCCTGCTCTTTGTCTCACCCACATAAATCAAGCCAGCTTTTGGCATTGTGAAATTGCCTCTGAGGTGGCCCATATATTTAAATGGAATATTAAAAATTTAAATTGTTCGGCACATGGAGGCGTGGAAGCCGTCTCTGGTGAGCGCGCAATTGACCCAAAAATATATTCAAATTAGCATAGCTAAACAGTGTCTATGCAGTGGGGGGGGGGGAGGAAGGGAACAGGCAGAGGACTATTACTGCTCCACAGACCTCCCTGCTCGTGCTCGGGAACAGAAGAGTCGACATGTTTTGTGGAAGAAAGAGAGCCGGGGATGAAGAGAGAATCAAAAAAGACAGAGAGAGAGAGAGAGAGAGAGAGAGAGAGAGAGAGAGAGAGGGAGAGAGAGGCAGGGTTTGTGCTTGGATCAGTATTGTGACAGGGTGGACTTGTCATCACAGCAGAAGATGGAGCCAGGTTGTATATACTGTAGGAGCTCTGAATGTGGGACCCTGGATAGTGTGGACTGTAGGGGCCCTCTATAGTGTGGACTGTAGGGGCCCTGTATGGTGGTGTGGACTGTAGGGGCCCTGTATGGTGGTGTGGACTGTAGGGGCCCTCTATAGTGTGGACTGTAGGGGCCCTCTATAGTGTGGACTGTAGGGGCCCTGTATGGTGGTGTGGACTGTAGGGGCCCTCTATAGTGTGGACTGTAGGGGCCCTCTATAGTGTGGACTGTAGGGGCCCTGTATGGTGGTGTGGTGGTGTGGACTGTAGGGGCCCTGTATGGTGGTGTGGACTGTAGGGGCCCTGGATAGTGGTGTGGACTGTAGGGGCCCTGGATAGTGGTGTGGACTGTAGGGGCCCTGGATAGTGGTGTTAACCATCTGCTGATATAGCATAGACAAGAGAGGAGGAAAGGAAGAAAGAGATGGAGAGCGAGAGATGGGAAAATAGTGTCGTCGTCACCCTCCCCCCCCCCCCCCCTCCATCTTCAATTGATAAACCTTTAGTTTTAGCTTTAGTTCTAATATTCTCTCTTTCGCTCTCCCTCTCTCTCTTTCTGTTTATTCAAATTTCACCAACGCGTACTTTTTTCCCCCCAGTTCGCCACCTCTGATGGTGCAGTGAGAGAAAGGCATTATGGCTGTGTTATTATGCGATTCATCACCAATAATAGATTTGTTTACAGAGCCCCAACTCCCCTTGCAGTCCCAACTGCATTTTCAAAATCATAATAATAATACATACAGTCTAATGACAATAATGGAGGGAGGGCCTTTGATAATGTGTCTGATAACGTATATTCTCCGGGAGGAGAGAGAGTGAACTGATCAGCTTGGGAATGCACGATTGTCTTCAAAGCCTTCTTTAATGGGGAGGAAATTCCTGGGAGATTCTGCTTTAAAAGCAGGTGGGTGTTTGGCACGGAGGATAAACACACACACACACACACACACACACACCATCACAGCACTTACTCTCAGTCAAAGAACTCTTAGTCTCGAGGCACACACACACATTTACACACACACATTGCACGTTAGTCCTTAGAGGAATCCCTTGCGGTGATACGAATCTCTTAAAACCCTCCCCTGACCCAAGCATTCTGTTGAATAAATCTCCGTGTTACGTCTTCCTTTCAGCAGTTTAGCTGAAGCTAATTTCAGCTTGCTTTCCTCCATCTCCTCGGAGGTCTTAGATGAGTTCTGCTTGAGGCTGCAGACGAACACAGAGAAGGCCTGCAGGTCCACGGTGCGTGTGTGTCCGTGGGCTCTCATCCCCTTTCCTGTGAAGCCCTCATCCACAACACTGCTCATCGGTGTACAGCG
>CM059295.1:13865000-13967500 GCA_030340665.1 Neosalanx taihuensis
CCAGGCTGGTCACCTCTCTGGTACCCTGGTCTCTCCTGGCTGGTCTCCTCCCTGGTACCCTGGTCTCTCCAGGCTGGTCTCCTGCCTGGTACCCTGGTCTCTCCAGGCTGGTCACCTCCCTGGTACCACGGTCTCTCCAGGCTGGTCTCCTCCCTGGTACCCTGGCCAGTTATCTGCATCCCATGCCCAACTTGGGCTGCTTTCAGCCAAAGTCCAGGATGAGCTGTTTTCTCCAAGGTGATACCTCGTTAGGTCGACACGTAATTTCATCAACTCTGGTTTCTTGACGCCGCTCAGCAGATGCTGTCTGGTGTCCAGGTGTCCATCCCTCAGACGGCTCCTCCTCCCCTTCACGTAGGGCTGAATACGGCAGCGTCAGCCGCCTCCTGTTGCACGATCAATCATCATTACCGTCCGCCGAGCCTCCCCGCAACGCTAACTCCGTGACCTCTGCACCCCGACTCAATTAAACCTCTGATGAATATATGATTCATCTGCAGCGACTGTCACTTGCCTGTCACTCTCCACACTGACGGGGAACAGCGCTTTTATTTTAGGACCGAAGATGCAAATAAACTTCAGCTCAGGGATTCAGGAGGAAGAAGGGAAAATGAAAACATCAAGAAGTGATTGTTGGGAGGTTGAGGAGACTGAGGAAGCTCCGAAGGGGGTTAAGACAAGGTTTGGCTGGCACAGACACACAGGCCAACTGAGACTCACTAAATCGGGAAAAGTTTCAGGCATTGTTTTGAAATCCTAACAAGGGTACAGAGAAAACAAGGAAATAAATTGAATTTTCTTTCTCCCTCTCCCCCTTTTTTCTGTGTAAACCAAGTACATAAATAGCTATCTTAACAACTTGATGCTATTTTGAATAGAGCCAGGGTCTCTGTGGATTTCTGTGAGTGAGGCAATTTACCCATGAACAGGTGCATTTTAATGCTTTCATACAATTAAAACAGACTTTACCTTCATTTCCTTCCCCCGTTTTGATAGTCTGCCTCTTTTGATACTTATTTGGAATTGATTTAGCTTCCCTAATTAAACCCAGAATAAGATGTTAATTACCTAACAAGGTCACCTCTTTATACCGCAAACTGTACAGTTGGTGTCTTATGTTTTATTTTCCCCATATTTCTTTATTCAAAAGGAAAGTTGAAGAATAGTGCTAATTGCCTCTTTCTTGGTCCCATTTTAACTTTGTGTCTTCTTCTGGAACTTTCTGTTCTTAACTTTGTAAAATTCTCATTGTGTCATTGTTCTTCTACCCCCCCCACCCCCCCATCTCTCTCACACACTCGGTCCTTCTCTTTCTCCTCCCCACTCTCCCCCTCGCATTCTCGGTCTCTCCATCTCTCTCGCTCCCTCTCTCTTTCCGTCTTGTCTTCGCTTCACATAAGATGTGTCAAGTCATGACAATATGGCTTTTGTTCTAAATCTTGCTAAGTTTGCGATGGGAGAGAGAATAGGACGAGTGGCTATTGTCTGCTCTCAGAAGGATCAGCCATTGATCAACCCGGTGGAACGGTTCTCTCCATCTTTGGGCCTACACAGGAAGTGCACTGTACCCTTCCTCTCTCGTTATATCATGAGCACTCTGACAAAAAAAAGACACCTTATGCCTGCGGTGCAAACTGTCCATAGTCTGTTCAATGATCAGTCTGTGTCTTTCATCAGGCAGGGCGCAACATGTAAGCATCCATGTCGGCCTCCCTCCCCACACACTGTTAACAAGTCAGCGCTGCACTTTCTTAAAGCTCTTACAGGGGGGTGGGGGAGTGGAGCATAGCCAGGCTGGATGAGGAAGGAGTGGCCAGCCAATAGGATGTTGGCGTGGGTGGGAGGAGGAGCAGTAGGAGGAGAGAGGGAGGGAGGGTGGAGGGGGAAATTAGGTGTGTAATGTGAGGTTGATGGGAAGAGATTGAGTGTGGTGACCTCCTGTCAGCTCTCTGTCTGCACTCCTCCAAACACACTCTGGATTCATACTGGGCCTCTGTACACCCACAAACACAGAACCTCTCTCCTCCTCTGTCACCATGGCTCCTCCTCTATCCCTCCTTCTCCTGCTCCCTCTCCCCTCAGCTCATTCTACCATTCCTCTCAATTCTTTCCTCATTACCACATCTATTTACTCCTCCCCCCTCACTTTTTTCTCTCTTTATCTCTCTCTCCCTCTCTCTCTCCAACCCCCCTCTCTCTCCCTCTCTCGCTCTCCCTCTCTCTCTCTCCCTCTCTCTCTGTCTCTCTCTCCCTCTCTCTCTGTCTGTGTCAGAGTCTCTCCTCCTCCTCGTGGATGGAGAGACGCAGAATGACAATTATCTAAAACACAATTAAACACGATAATCTGATTATTTCGACCAGGATAAAGCACTTGAATGACATTGAAAGGTGTTTAGACAAATACATGCGTGCCCTTGACAGAGCGTTTGATGAAGAGCACAGGGACAGCACTAAAGCCACTGTGCTACCTGCCATGCAGCTGGTCTGTCACTGTGCTGTCACTGTGCTGTCACTGCACTGTACACTGTGCTGTACACTGTGCTGTACACTGTGCTGTCACTGCGCTGTCACTGTGCTGTCACTGTGCTGTACACTGGTCTGTCACTGTGCTGTCACTGTGCTGTCACTGCACTGTACACTGTGCTGTGCACTGTGCTGTACACTGTGTTGTCACTGTGCTGTCACTGTGCTGTCACTGTGCTGTACACTGGTCTGTCACTGTGCTGTCACTGCGCTGTCACTGCGCTGTACACTGGTCTGTCATCACACATGTGACGGAGGCCTGATCATCAAGCCACCATTCTGAAAACAAAAGTAACTAAATTGAAAGATGTTAATTTACCAGTGCTAACAGAAAATTGTCCCAAACTTGAATTTGAGGTAACAACCTTGACAGTGGTTAGAAAGAGGATCATGGAGAATCATGTTTAGTTAGGTGGTATTTTTTCACTTAAGTCTTTTCTTTATTTGGAACAGCTGGTAATTGCATATTAGAGATCAATTAAGATATTTAGCATTAGCCAGTGTAAGCCAGGTCAAGCCCTCCACCGTGCCTTCCTCACCATCCTCCCACCATCATCATCATCATCATCATCATCATCAGATCAACCCCTCCCTCCCTCCCTCTTTCTGCCAATGCTTCTCTCTTTCTGCATCTCTGTATCTTTCTCTCCCCTCCTCTATCGCTCCCCTTTTGTATTTATGTCTGGACGTATATTTCTGCTGAAAAGCCAGTCTAGTTCATTTGCTAGTCAGCTGTGCAGAGAAGGACCTATTCTTAGGCTTTTATTAACATCATGGCCTGCACAACAACAGCCACACAATCTATTATTCATTAAGTGTAACCAATATAAAATTTAAAACAGTGTGGGTTTTTTTTGTCAAATGATGTAAGGTCAGCATAATTTTCTGCCTATTACTAATATCTATATCATCTTTGCCTTAGTCAGCTCTATTTAAATATGCAATCATTTACAGCTTTTGACTATATGTGTGCGCGAACCCAATTTCCAATATTCCTCTACTACACTTTTTATGCTGACATCAATGCTGGGCTATTAAAGACAGTATTTCATTATTGGTTCCGAGTCTCCAGTGGTTATTTACAATCCTATATATACTAAGCACTGATATTAAAGGAGAGCATTTTAATGAGGTGCTATCTGCCACAGCAATATGTCTTTCTCCGAATGAGATTGTGTTTAAAGATTTTATCAAGAAATGGCTGTTCGCTGGGGTTATGTTTTGTCCATGAAATATGCATTTCATATCTCTTTCATTTCATTAACATAATTTAATTTGTGCTTTGCATTCTGTGCATAATACATATTTGATTTACAAAACAAATATTTCCATTAGAAAATGAATTTCATGCAGGCAAAAGGCAGAACTGAATGATGTATTGTAAGGATATAAGAAAAAAAGGAATTGTATTATCTTTGACTCCAAAAAGCTTTGGCAAGGAAAAACACATTCAATAGATTTCTTGTGGGTGTGCATGTATATATGTGTGTGTTGGTGTGTGTGTGTGTGTGTGTGTGTACGTGTGTGTGTGTCCTCTCACATGCATGCCCATGCGTGTGCTTTGGTAGACATTATATGTAAATGCATATTACAGTAGCTATGAAAGCTGAAGCTGTATATTGCATAAAGTTTAAAGCAATATATCCGATTGATTTACATGGCTTGCATGGCAGTCTCTGCTTGATGCTAAGTGCTCCCTTGGAGCATAGCTGGTGGCCTGTTTTTTTATTATCAATAAGATATACAAGGCATTAGAAAGATATACTGTATCTCTACGTTAAAATGCACTAAAGAAGTCTACCATATCCATTTCAATTTGGTGTCACTGGTCTTGGAAAAAAAAAAGATCCATTGGCCACCCTTATTCAGCTAAAAGACACCACCAGTGAATCAACTCAGAGAGGTAAAGTTACTTTATAAAGTCTACGAAGGGATCCGGTGTTAGTGATGCTGTTTCCGCTGAAGCATCTCTCTCCCAGCGGCCATTGTTAATTCATGGTATTTAAGGGACGTTTACTTACGTTAGTGTTAACCTCTTTCGCCACAGGCGGGGAAAGAATCCCTAGTTTGATGAATTATACAAGCCTTCCGTCACTATTTCCTCCTCCTTTCCCAGGGAAAGGTACTAGTTTTAATTAAAGCACAGCGCCTAGGTGGTTGAAAGGCTATCAGTAGCCTTTTGATAAGTAGAGAGTGCTCAGGGCTCTGAATAACAGGAAGCATTTAAACTGGCCCCTGCGAGTTCACATTCATTTAGCTTATCTTCAGTATAAAAAACCAGGTAGCACGGAGACAGATCCCAGGCGTTTAATGAGCTCAAAATGTAAAGTCAGTGTCAGAGCACTTTTTACTTTCTTATTTCAAAGGGAGCAGGGAAATAACTTGTCTGAGCCAAAAACCAAACAGTGAGATCTATGTTTCATGGGTAACTAGTATTAGCAGGGATTTTCGACTTGTTTGACACTTTGCGTTGAAGGGAGAGCTTAAAATAGACTAGGCAGGTAGTGCAGAGGAGGTGCCGGGGGGGAGAGAGAGCCTAATACCTGGGCTTTCTCCCTGCTCCACAACGTCTAAAGGATCTTAGGCTACAGCTTTTAAAAATCTTCCCTTTCTTTTCTCCCACTACCTGTCTCTAACGCTCTCTCTCCCTCCCTCCATCCCGACATCAACATCCCTCCTCCCCCCTCTTCCCCCCCCCCCCCACCCCTCGCTTCTCCAGTCCTGCCAAGGTGCTGGGATGCCTGGCTACTGCTAAATCTGTCTGCACGTCCATGACAGGTGTTGGAGAACTCAACGGGAGAGAGCGGGAAGTGAGGGGAAGTGAGAGTAGATGGGAGATCAGGGCTCTCTCCTGGTAAGGAGGCTGGCGAGTGTCTGCCTGACGACGACTCCTTAAACATAAGCTCCTTTCTCAACTGTGGTTTTACCACCTCTTAACACCCCGCCCATCAAGCCCCGTCTGAAACGAGAGCTTACGCCACGGTGGCGTCTGCCGAGGTGTTTCATGTGAGAATCGAACAAACTGTACACTTTCAGAGGCATTCGCAAAGTGAGGACGCTTTGTTAATGTACTTAAACACATAGCTGTGCTTCTCTTACCATGTCTACAGAAAACCCATACTTCATACTACATTATCCACATGACCTTATCATCTGTGGAACAAATAGTCATCACTGTAGTGAGGCCTTCGCCTCTACCAACCTCTATAGTTCTGGTGTTTGTCTTTTTAGCTATTGTACCATATCTACAGGATCCGACATGCTGCTGCATACATTCCGAAGGAACGAGGTTCTAGAAGATCAGCTAGATGGTTGATATGTCGTCAGAAACACATACATGTCCACCATTCAGGAGATATATCACATTAACATTTTTCCCTGTAAAGGCAGTGTTTGACTGCGGATACGTGGGTTCAGGTAGCTAAGCTTGTTTGTTAACATCGACATTGTAGAGGGGGAGAGAGGGAAGAAAAAATCAATCTAATACTGCAGAACTATCGGATCATATGAAATTATAGATTCTTGGTCTGAGCATTCAGCCCTTGTCTGCCGAGCTGTGCAAATCAATTCAAACAGACACAAAGAGCAAACACACACACAGCGCTACCGAGCACCACAATAGGAAATTGAAGCGATGCCTTCCCTTTTTAAAATATGCCGTCACATATTTGTTTTGTGGATTACCATTCTGAAATGAAATTTGAACAGTTACTTAAAATAATATGCAAAAGATATTTCCTGTTACAGCACCCCCGCCCCCCCCCCCAACCTCCATCCACCACCCCCGCCCCCCCCCTCCTCTTGTTTGTTGGGGGATGTGTGGAGCAGAGACGAGGCCTGCAAGTAAACAGCCACACATCTCTGCTAGGACGCTGATTACTTTGCCAAAACATATTTTTAGGGCCTTATCCCCAAAGCAGGAGGTTTACCCAACTCACTATTTGTTTCTCTTTTTTCTGTTTTGGTTTACATAGTTGCTGTCGCTTTTGAAAACGTTCATATTTGGAGTCTGAAGCAGAAAAGAGAGAGGGGGTTGAGCGGAAGAAGGTTTGTGCTGATGAAACATGTCAAGGGCAGTTCCTTTATGTAACGATAAGAACTGCACCGTTGATACTTGGCTTCAGTGTGCAAACAGACTAGCTTAAAATAGATTCTCTATCAGAATGCCGTAAAGGAATTGTCAAAGTGTGTTAGGCTTGGTGGATTTACCTCAGAGGTTACAACACGGGTTCTGTGGTTTCACTGAATGGGTGTTGCACGTAATATGTATTATAAGTACACATGAAGGATTTTTTTTTATAAATGTATTTGACTAAGGTCTGTTATCTACTGGTTCTTGGGAGAGCCCCATGCCCCCCATGCCCCCCCACCCTTGCCCCTGAAGGGCACACAGGTGTCAGGAGGTTACGCCAAATGAGCCTTAATTAGCCTATTGAGTCAATCAGGGCCTTGATTGGTGCTGGAGGCCCCTGTTCATGTGCTTATGTGTGTGTGTGTGCGTGCGTGCGTGTGTGTGTGGTTGGGTGTGTGTCCTGTAGTAGCTCTCAGGGAAACAGCTTGGTGCTTGTGAGACCCTTTTGGAGCTCTGCCCTGTGAGATGTTTGAATGGGTGGGTGGGGAGTGGGGGTGTGGGGGGTGGTGGGGGGGGGGGAAGGGGGGCGTGTCTTTCTGCATCTGTTGCAGAGGAAAAGAGTGGAAACTCTAACCATGATGTTCCTTTCCCCACATTCGTGTTGACTTGATAGCAGAACAGGCGCTGCCAGTAACATAACTGGAGCTCAGGTTTTGGAGAACTCATAACAAAGAGTTTTGTTTTCGATAGTTTTAGTCCCAAAGTGTCAAAGCTGGCCGTGCGCAGTTAAGGTTCAAAGCCATGCTCCTGCCTGCATACTGTCCACTGTGGATGGATTCCCTTCCAGAGGATGACATATGGAAGACAGAGCTCCATGGTGAACACGACAAATTGAACAACCGTGGTCCGATCCAAACACTCAGCAGCTCCTTGGGACGTGAGTGTGGTCAATCTAAACCGTGTGTTCCAAACACAACTCTCTGGAGTGAGCTCTTATCCTCCACCCCTTCTGAGACCAGCACACAAAGGTACTCTTCTTCATGTTTACAGCCCATCTTATGTTCTTCCACACACTGAAGGTGCTGATTGGCTGCAAATGGCCTTATTAAGAAAACCAAGGTTGAGATGACGCTGTTGTCTGAAAGCTATCTTCAGGAAAGCAGCTATTAATCCATCACTGGGACCACAGGAAGCTGAGCAGCACCATCATCATGCTACACCTGAGTAGCAATTAGCAGCATGGCTACTTGTAAAGAGCCTTCCGCATGAACCTCCCAGAGCTCGTCAAACTAGGGACACTCAAGTCCAGCCTGTCATTCTTCTTTTTCTCTCTCTCTCTCTCTCTCTCTCTCTCTCTCTCTCTCTCTCTCTCTCTCTCTCTCTCTCACACACACACACACACACACACACACACACAGATACACTGTCATATCTCAGTCGGGGACATCTGGACGATTGTCATGGATGTCACGGTTGACGTGTGCTGACGAATCCCAAGAGACTAGAGTGAAGTCTCTCTTTCGTGATGTGGAGCGTGTGTGTGTGTGTGTGTGTGTGCATGTGTGTGCGCGTGTGATGCATATAGCACGTCTTGAAAAGTTCAGAGGTATACGTTCAATTCAATTGGAACAAAACTGGTTTTCTCCATTTTGCCTTCCTACTAGCACCTATTAAGCCATTTTTATATGAGTGCATTTATAACCAGAAATCTTATACACTTATTCACTGGAGTAACTCAAGTAAACATGGTAGATTTTAATCTTCAGTAACATCTGGAAAGAACTAAAGTTTCGACTGTCTGGAAACACTTGCATGCTATTGGTGAGAAGAAATCTTCATTCTTACTTTTCAGATCCCCTCTTCCCAACAGCATAATAGTTCAGATTATAATACAATATAATCTTATTTTATTACTTTCTTATTTGTTTCAAAGATGGCTTTTCATTACCTTTCAAAGATGGTTTGCTGAAGAAGGCATTTTTGTGAGACAATGTAACCTAAGAGACAGGAATATAAACAGGAACCAAACATTTTCTTTTAAAAAGTTTTCAGGAAACTCTTGATTTTCATTTTGTTCTTGTAGCTTCCTTATTTTATGGCTCAGTGTGTTCTCATGGTAGATTTACCTACATGTACCCCTAATGCTTTACTCACTGCTCTGTACAAGCTAGATGCTAACTCAACAGTGAAGTTTCCTATCCCCACAAACACACATAAAAAGAAAACTTCACGCTTATGCATCCACAAGGTAGCTATGCTATATCATGATGATCCTACTGTGGTGGGTCCAGTTCACACTCAGGCACACCAGCGCTCAGTGATCTGTTTCACCGAGGGGAATCTGTAGAGAAGCTAAAGGAAAGCCCCAAACTGCAGCAGGTGAAACGATGGCCTGATGTGTGGAGGTGCAAAACAGAGTAAATCATTACGAGTACAACAAGTTCACCTCATTGCCACTAGGGGGTGGGGGGCATTTTAGATCTGATGTTCCTCTGAGTGGAAATACGCCACTTATGTTGTCGTTAGTCAACTGGAAGACATCTGGGACATCTGGGACATCTGGATCCCAAACTAAGTGTGGAACCGGACACACCCTTTCCAGATATGCTGAAATATCTCTCAATGAAACAATGTTTGTCATTTACAGCCCAAGGCAAAGAATAATGCTGGATAACGTTGCATGGTAATGACATATAGAAACACTGATTACAACTTGATTCAATTGGCCCGTAATCACATTGCTCTAATGGCTTTTATTTGGGACCCCAATTTATTGTTTTCCCAGAAATCATTAAACAATTTAGCCTTTAAAATCACTTTAAATATGCGCGCGCATACAGCCTCACACACACACACACACAGCCACACACACACACACAGCCACACACACACACACACACACACACACACACACACACACACACACACACACACTGGGTGCCATGGTATAAGACATGTCCAGCTGGAAGATTTGTTAGTGGCAACACAAAAAGTGAGGAGGGCTCATTGTGCAAACATACAGATCCTGGATTTCAGAAGATGTGTTGTGTGTGTGTGTGTGTGTGTTTGTGTGTGTGCCTGTGTGGTCAGATGCTAGTGGTGGGATCAAATGGCTGGGAATAAATCATTGGGGCTGTTCCGTAAGATGGATATCATGATCTCCCAGCCTCACTGCAGCTTAACTGTGTTTTCAGATCCGTGAGGCTCCGCTGGCGACACACAGCGTTCTGGGATGTCATCGCTCAGACTCAGCAGAGCTTCCGTCCAGGCCAGGGAAAAACAGGCTCGTGTCGCTCGTGCAAGCGATCTGAACCGCAACCCGGATTGACCCCACTTCCTGTACGAGGGCACTCCTTCCTCTGGAACGGCGGTCGTCTCCACTCCAGGATCCTCTGTGTTGCTGACGATGTCCTCAGGCATCACAGAGCTTGCTGGGTGATATCTTCCCTTTGGTTTCTACATGGGGAAACCTCCCCCCTTTCCCGGGCACAGAATCCTCTCACCCCGAGGTCCTTCTGGTCGAGTGTTGGTGAAGGAGCAAACGTAGAAAGATAAAGAGCCTCTGGTGGCGCTCGCAGAGAGAACAGAACAGAACCAAATCAAGCAGAACCAAACCTGTTTCGACCGCTATCGTCGCTAATCTATAACAAACTCTCTGGGTGTGTGTTTGATTTCTCTTGGATGTCGACAGGGATGGTGGAACCGTTGGAATAAGGCAGCAGGCAGACACCTGCACAACGCCGACACCTCCGAGGGCCCCTGCTCGCTCCTCAAGTGGTCGCAGGACGGCCTCTTCCGAGATCGCTCTCCATCTGAAGCCCAACGACAAGAGGCCAGCTGCCTGGCTGGGCTGCTCATCTTCTCCGTGAGCTGCGGACACTGCTCATATTCCATTCATCCACAGGGGATATGAGGAGGGGGGTGGGGGGGTGTGGTATAAACATCTGTCGGATGTGTGTTGTCCCCATAGACAGAGCTCACTTTTCATGTCCCCTGACTTGGGGCGACTGCTGTCGAATCCCACCTTTAAAAGGACTTTCTAGGACAGTCTACGTTGCACGTGCCATGAAATGGACTCTCGGTTCCTCACTCTTCTCTGGCGTCGAGGACGTGAGGTCCGAAAAAATGGTGTCGCAAGCAGGTGGGGCGCTGTACGCACACGCAATCGCATGCACACACTCACAGGCATACACTGGTACACACCCAGGCATACATGCATGTCCACACACACTCAAATGAATACACTGGTACACACCCAGGCATACATGCATGTCCACACACACTCGAATGAATACACTGGTACACACCCAGGCATACATGCATGTCACTCACTCACACAAACACTCACACACACAGCCTGGCCACCACACGTGGACAGTGCAGCACAGATTGGCTGGTGTCCTGGCACCGGCTGATAGCCAGGCTCTAATGGAAGCCATACAACACAGCCAAAGAATTTGAATCATTTCTCTGATAAAGTTATAGGTTCAGCCTTGAACAACTGGGGAGATAATGTTTGGACTCATTATAATTCCCTCTGTGTTTAAACAGGCGGGCTCAGAATGCAAACAAAAGCAGATGAAATTTGAAAAGTATTATCAATATAACAGATAGTGGATGCCCTTTCCAATCAGAGGAAGCATATCTCCCACCGCAAATATATGGTTGAGCAGTTCATTCGTTTCTATTAGTCTGTTGTATGTTTCTCTTTTGCTCATATATATTTATGCAGAATTGATGAAAAGGCCAAACAAGCTGCTATTAGATATGGCTTTAATTCAGCATAGTGCACAGAGCTAAAGGTAGCTGGGTACATTTAAAAGGCATTAGTTTGTTGTGACTGATATTTTTCTGAGGCCCCTCTCTGGAGGACCATTTCTCACATGCCCTTGCCAAAGTCCAGCTCATTTGTTGCTTTATATGTGTGTGTGTGTAGGCGTGTTTCCACAAGTGTCTGCACCTGTGTGTGTATTTATGTGCATGTGTGTGTAGACGTGTGTCATTCTGTTTGGGTGTATGTGTACGTTTATCAGTGTCGGCCCATTTTACGCCTGTGTGTACCTGTGTGTGTGTGTGTCTAGGTAAATGTATGCATGCACGCGTGTGTGTGTGTGTGTGTACTCCTCAGTCAGCCTTGCAATTCCACTCTGCATGCGACAGTATGTATTCTTCAGTTCTCTTAATAGCTAGCTGCTGGAGCAAAATAATTGTCATTTTCCAGCCAGTGGGCCTAAAGTCATACAACATAATGAAATGTATAAAAAAGAGAGGGAAATGGCAGACAGGAGGCATGCTAAATCAAATGCAGGGAGATCTGAATAATTTAGTGCATATGAAGGCTGGAGAGGAGGCACAAATGGAAGTGTGTTGAAATGTCTAAATATCGTTTAGGTCCTCAGTACTGTGTGGTAATGTGTATTCATCTGTCTCTCCAAGCGCTACGCTACTGTAGAGAGGCAGGTCACCAAAACAAAAGAAAGCGGGGGAAAACAAACAAACAGGAAGTATGGACAGAGAGGAAGACGCATTGCTCCTCCTTCTGCTCCTCCACAGGCAGGCAGACAGACTGTCAGACAGTGATGGGTGGATCCAAGTAGAGGTGTGAGGGAGGAGAGAGAGGAGAGATGGATGTGGCCGATTCTTTTCTTTAAAGCGCAGATTCATCACCTGGTATTGAGGGTAATGAGCGAGGCATGGAGGGGTGCACATTAAAGCCTAGCAACCGACCTTGCCAGCCGGCCGGCCGGCCACACACACACACACATACACCCACCTGCACACGCACAGATAAACACAATCCAGCATGTATGGACGCAAACTGGCATACGCACACACACACAAACACACACACACACACAGCTAGCGTGGGTGCGTAGGGACATGAGGGTAGAGGGCAGGAACAAACCAAGCGCTCCCCCCTCACCTCGTACGTAGTGGTACAGTCCCACAGCTGTCCTACAGTGTCCTGGGGTGAACAACCCTCACATCAGACTCCCAAAAAGGTACAGAGGACAAGCATGGTCACGGGGTGGAATACAGCCTCACTGAGGTGTGCTGGGCACGCCGGCCACAAGAGGAAGGGAAACAACGCAACACAGACACACACAGACACACACAGAGACACACACAGACACCTACACACTCACACACACTGCAGGGCTGTGTCCTTGCTGGGGATAACATGTAGCCAGGCTTGTTGTTGTTGAGATGAGACCTGGACAAGCTAAGCCACTAATGGAGACACAGTTTTATTGTCAGTGAAACAGTTTGCCAGATTCTGCAGCTGAGCTGCCTGCAGCTGATGATATACTGGAGCCAGCATGTAGTCAAGGCTGACATATACCATCCACTGGTGACAGGAGCCCTGGAGAACACTCACAAACACTCTCACACACACACACACACATGCTTACATACACACACACACACACACACACACGTGCACTAACAACTGTACACGCACAAAGATATCCAAGCAGAAACACCGCAGAGGATCACAAAGACACACACACACACTCAACAGACACACACAGAGAAAATAAATAGTGACACATTCCTACGGAGTTATGAGGACCGTGATGGAAATGCACACTTGAGCGTCGCACATTCCATTTCTGCGACAGAGAAAATTCCTCTTATAAAGTCACCCCCCCCCCCCCCCCCCCACTCCATCTGGGTTTGACCAGTGCGTAATGTAGCAAATGTTCCCCTCCCCCTGACTCCATCAGACGATGTCAGGTGGACTATTAACACTTGCATGACTTATTGATGGATTGGTAACTACAGGCGTCCTCAACAGGGGTCCAGAACGACCCATATTCAGACACATTCTGCTTCTTTGAAACCAGGGGCTATTTGATGCATCAATCCACTGTTTGACAGTGTAAATCTAACCATTTTGATCAGATGTGAAGATTACAGAAAGTATACAATACCAACCTGCCACTATGTACAGTATAACAGCAGAGAAAACCCTCATTTGAATTTTGATAAATTCCGAGTCTGACGCATATATTATTGTTCATATTTCCGTGAAATGTTTGCACCATAAAAGCACCAAGATTGCCTACTGCTGATTTTTGACCTGGGTTTTTTTTTTTTTTTTAAAGCTCCTCATCCTCACAACACAAGAACTACAATGACACACACACCAAAGGTGAAATTGCGATTGTGTGTGCTCGCGGATTTCTGGTCCCTGCCGTACAGGTGCGTGCGCGATGCCGACTGGTTAAGTGCAGTTTTCATTTGGGGGTTTAGCGAGGGTGGGGCATTTTAGACAATTAGGACGACAATTCGTGACAAGTCTGCACAAGGGTTAAAAAATATTAGTTTTGGAAAAGAAAGAGGACAACTAGAGATGTGTGGGATGTAGGATGTGTGGATGCCACATGTTCATCATGGGATAGCAGACTGATTTATTATTTCTAATAGATGTAACACACCAATGTGAGTTGTGATATCGCTTGAAATGAATGCTTACATTAGTACACATTCTCGATCTCCATTCCAACCAAACCTACTCCTCAGTCTGTGGCCCGGTCCAATGAGATTAACGTGGAAATAAGTGGTCTTAGAAAGATAGGTAGAGAGAGAGAGAGAGAGAGAGAGAGAGAGGATGACAGAGTGGAAAGAGATAGAGAGTGATGGAGGGAGGAAAGAAAGTGTGTCCGAAAAGTATTAGTTCTCTTTTTTAATTTTAGCAAGACGAGGAATCCGGAATTTAAATGAAAGAATCGTTTTCATCCAGCTAATAGTAATCCATAATCCAGGCAACGTGTCTTTACCACAATGTGGTTGGTCTGATTAACTGTAATGCTTTTCCTAGTCCATTTATTGAAATGTTGGAATATAACACATTTGGTATGAAACCAAAGACATCTTCTCTTTAAGATGAGAGAGAAGAGAAGGGAGGAGAGGAGTGCAAATAAAGAAGGTTTAAGAGGCAGAAGGACGAAGAGGAGGGTGGGGGGTGGGGGGGGGGGATCTGCTGGTGTATTCTGGGGCCTAGGAAAGTCACGTGGCTCAGTTAAGGCATTAGACTAGTGATCAGAAGGTTGTGAGTTTGATTCTCGGCTGCGGCTACATGACATAGTGTCCTTGGGCAAGGCACTTCACCCTACTTGCCTCAGGGGGGAATGTCCCTGTACTTGCTGTAAGTCGCTCTGGATAAGAGCATCTGCTACATGACTAAATGTAAACACACGTGTCCACAAGGCTTCGTACCGATGGCAGAAACCGACGTTTCCGTGGAAATGACAGAGAGGAATCAGCGTCATCGCTCCAGGAAGTGAGCGGAGGTGAAAGGGCACAGGAAGGTGATGGTCCACACTGGTCACTCATTTTTAGAAACGAAGGTGATAGTTTTCATTTGGATATAAAAAAAATTAAAAAAAACACACACAAAGGAGAAAAGAAAAAAAGAAAAGAAAAAAACTCCAGGCAGGAAAAAAGAAGCACTGCTAGAATAATTAAACATTGGGAGTGGATAGTGGTTTCATTTCCAGCAACACTTGAAATGAATTTCTGTAATGATCCCCAAACCTTGAAAAGGCAAATCCAATCAAACAATATCTAGTGGGCTTCATTTTCTTTGCAGCAGAATGACCCCCCTTTGTCAAAGGGCGAGTCAGGGAGAATATGAATCGAGACAGCCATACAAATGAAGGGGACAATTTGGTCTAGTTAAAGCTATTATCCCTACAAGTGTGTATCGGCAATGCTGTGGCTTTAACACTTGGGGCCTGTGGTATGACTCACTGTAAATGATGCCTCGGAAGGTCAATTGCTGAGTTCAAAATGGCCGTTGATGGAGGGTGGAGAGACAATATGACATGTTTCTCTCCCTTCCGCTCTCCGTCGCTCTTCCTCCCTCCGTCTTTTTCCGCTCCCTCCCTGTTCCTCTCTCCCCCCCCCCCCCCCTCATCCTCCTTCCCGCTTTCCCTTTTTCTCTGAACCCCCCCCCCTCCCTCCCTCTCTCTCTCTCTCCTTCTCTCTCTCCATCAGTAGTGCTGTTTGATTTAAGGAATAATAACAAATGGATGCTGTCAGTGTTGTTTCTGTGTGACTGGCTCTGTCCGGGGCTAAATAACAGCCCTGGCCCGTGTTTGAGGAGGAGGCTGACGTCTGTCCATTGTTTTTACTCCTCTTACCTTTAACCATTTGAGAGGTAATCACGCATGAAGACGGAGATTAGAGCACGAGTGGATGAGCAGCAATGCTCCACTGACCTTTTCTTACTCATTATTGAACCCCCCCCCACACACACACACACACACACACACACACACACACACACACACACACACCCCAAAAAAAAGACCAAAAAGAGAAAATGAAAATGCCCCTCCGTGTTCCGTTGTGAAATCTTAAGGGAATCTTCAGTTCAGTGACCATGATCTGTCATCGTCTGCCTCTCGGTTTCCATGACGGAGCCCGCGCTAAGTGGAGCGATAGACAGTGTATCCTAATCTGTGGATGAGGAGGAGGAGGAGGAGGAGGAGGAGGAACAGGGGGTGGAGGAAGAGATGGGAAGTCAACATGTTGGTGAGGAACAGGGAGCGGGGGGTAAAGGGGGCGAGCAGGGAGACGGTGAGAAGAAGGAGAAGGAGGAGGCAGAAAATAACGAGGGATAAGAGGAGGAGGACGGATGGTGAGAGCAAGATGATGTGGGGGGGGGGGGGGGGGGGGGGGGGAGGAGGACGATGAAGAGGACTTTGCCAGGCTGGTGTCCGGGTTAAGTGTTTAGCTGTGGTAATTGCGTCCCTAGGGTGCAGTCTTGTACATTTGGCCTTTGGGCCCCGCAGGTGTGTGTGAACACCCCCCCCCCCCCCAAACCCTCCCCACCTTTCTCCTAACCAACATTACAGTCATTAGAAAAGGCTGCATGCCTCTTATACAACATGCCAGCCAGGCAGCCTCTGCTAAGTGTGCACTCATGTAATGGCATTAACACACATGCACATTTTCGCACACACACACACACACACACACACACACACATACACACACACAAAGAACACATGCCAAACAATAATTAATTTAATCACTACTTTGAAATAGGGCACTATTTTTAAATGGCGAAGTACGTGATTTTTTAAAGATTCTTTGAAACATACAATCCAATCGAAATACCTTGTTACGCTTTTGAATGGTATAATAGCAGTATGGTGTTTTTGAAATGTGAATATTGAATGACTGCCTGCCAAACATGGCCCACCCCCGTCATAGAAATGGTCTCTCCCACAATTAATGTGGTGCACCTGTGATGCTCGATAAAGACTGCAGCGCTGTGCACAGGTGCAGAACATTAATTCTGGGGGTGTTCCTTGCAAAGACAACCTACCCAACTGCCTGCCCCCCCCCCACACCCCCACCCCCCCACCCTTCCACATCCCACTCACCAGCCATGCCCACCTCCACCGCACCCTTTAAAAAAGAACATCGAAGAAAGAGAGCCCTACTGCGTTAACATTTTGGGTTGAGAGGGACTTTTGTGTGTGCGTGTGTGCGTGTGTGCTTGTGTGTGTGGAAGTGAGTGAGTGCGTTTGTAACTGAGTGAAAGGCAAAAATATGTAAATGTATGTGGAGCATGCATGGCAATCAATCCTGTCCTTCACACTAAACAGATTGAAGTTGACGCCAGAGGTGTGTGTGTGTGTGTGTGTACGTGTGTGTGTGTACGTGTGTGTTGGAGATCCTGTACTCAGAGAGAGGGAAAGTGGGACAGAATTGCATGGGAACTTACCTGGTCCTCACAACAATTCCTTTCATCAGCTGGCAACATCTGGGCAGAATAAAACACTGTTGTGTGACGAGAAGAAAGCAGAAAATAGAGAGACTGAGTGAGAGGGAGAAAGGGAGGGAG
The DNA here is from genome assembly GCA_030340665.1 of Neosalanx taihuensis. Classification (NCBI taxonomy): domain Eukaryota; kingdom Metazoa; phylum Chordata; class Actinopteri; order Osmeriformes; family Salangidae; genus Neosalanx; species Neosalanx taihuensis. The sequence goes on from CM059295.1 coordinate 13,882,460, forward strand.
GGTAGATGGATGGATAGATAGATAGATAGATAGATAGATAGATAGATAGATGAGGCTATGAATACCAACGCATAATGTAATGTAAGATGATTTTATAATTTAAACGAGACATAGATCCAAGATCAAAATGCACGGGTGAATTGAGGGGAAGTCATTTACTGATGATGCTGGTGTGTCAATTGCATGTCATGTGTACACGCCTGGTATCAGCATGTGTACAGCGTGGGAGACCCCCGGTGATCCAGGTCCTCAGACCAGCCAGACTGTCCTGACAGCCCCCCCCGTCTCTCTGGACATCCAGGCTGCTATGAAGTTCACTCTTCCAGTAAAGCCCTCAGGTAACATTTGTGTGTGTGTGTGTGTGTAACTGTCTGTTTGCATCTGCCTGTCTGTGTGTGCATTTGCATGTGTGTGTTTGTATAGGTGCGTGTGTGTGTGTGTGTATCCAGTAGGTGGTGTCTGTGGTTTGACAGACAGAGCTGGGGGCAGGTTCAACTGAGGCGGCGGTGTGGTCCTCTGAGCCTCTGACAGCAGGGCCTCCCTTCTACCTGACACCAGATTGGGTCATTACCAGCCCTGATGGCTGAGGGAGAAAACACACACCTGGCATCGCAGGAACAAGGAACAGACTTGAGGAGATACTTGGAGACGCTCGTGTGTCTGCTCAACACTGGTCTAGTGCTCACTTAAGGAGTTAATGATACTTCGTTTAGGTGTACTGTTTGTATGTGTGTGCATGAGGGCATGTTTACTTAGGGGTTGAAGGTGGTAGGTGTGTAAGGGTGTGTGTGTGTGCGAGGGACTGTTCTGTCTGTGACAGTATTTGTGTGTGTGTGTGTGTGTTTGTTTATGTCAACTTATGCATGAAGTCAAGAGAGTGTGGTGAAGTCAGATCACATAAAACAAACTTCAACCTGCCTTTCCGCTTCTCAAGTATCACAAATGCTAATGTACCACTAAACTGATTAATAATTAAACAATTACGGTCATGAATCAATAACTTCGGCACATATTTTTCATTAGTAAATTGCACCGAGTAAACAAAGAATCTGTATTACCAATTCAAATCGGGGGAATGGGGGAAAAAAATACATTCTAATCTGTAAACTTTGATGAAAAATAAACAGTCTTTAGAATCTCTGTGCTTCTTTACATACGGTTACTAGAGTCCTTTAGCAAACACTATAGAGCCAATTTAATTATTAAAACGAAACTATCTTCCTCCCTCTCTATGTTTATATATCTCTTTTAGTTCTCTTTGTCTCTTTCTTGATCTCATCTTGTTCTCTTCCTCTGTTTCTTCTTTCATCTCATATTTCTCGCTTTCTGTCTCTATCCGTCCTCATTCTAATCTCGCTCTTTCTCTCTCACTCACTCTTTCTATCTAGCTGGAGTGTGTGTGTGTGTGTGTGTGTGTGTGTGTGGTCAATGTACACTTTTTGGACAGCTTTCTTGACCATCTGAGTCAGTTTACTGCCAACTCAGCCGGATCACTCAGACAAGTCCAGATCCTCTTCAGGATAGAGGACAAATGTCACGCTGTAACAAACTTTTTCAAACAGTTTTTCGCGGAAAGTCACATTTGACCTCGTGCGGTTTGAGTGTTCATCTGTCGCTTCAGAGTCCTGCTCAGTCCTGACAGCAAATAGGTTCACTTTGTCTGATCGTGTCGCTTCAGTGAACACAGTCGCCTCGTCAACCATTGTGTGTTTTTTTTCATTGATCGGCCGTGTGTGTTCGTGAGCGCTCCATGACTTTCATCTCTGCTTCTGAAGGCTTCATGAGGGGTGAAGGGTCATTCTGTCGCTCGGACCGGATCATATCCAGTTATGTCAATACGACAAATCCAAACGTTGTCACGGCTTCGCACGAACACGTTCGTGCATGCGCTCACACGCAGGCATGTTTCACGCGCACGTGCGTTTGCACGCACACGCACACACGAGCGCAGACGCACAAACGCACGCACATTCCTGCATGGATACACAGCAACACACACACAACCCTCCCCTCCAATTCCAGACATAATTTCTGTTCTGTCTGATGCCTTTGCGGTGAATGTGAAGCCCGTGAACAAGGATAAAAGCATAAACAAATCTGTGATAAGAAATATGACATGGATATCAGCATGCAAAATAAGATGAGCCCTGCAAGCGGAGGCGTCCAGATTAATGATAAATTACGAGACCTAGCCTGCTTTATAGCTGTAATTTTCTCTCCCTGCACCTGCTCATCTTCTTCTGGCCTAAAGCAGACCCTCTTTTCTATTTCCTTCCTCTGTTTCCCTCCCTCCCTCCCTCATCTTCTCTCCCGAGCACTTGTTTTAAATGGGATGCATTTCCAAAGCACCATGCACCACTTGCTGAAACCAGTGGGACACCCCATGAAACAGGCCACGTATTATCAAACTGATTTGAGTGTGTATAATTGGTATCTTAGAAACATGCCCTAGTATGAGGCAGTCTGAGTGAAAGGGGGCGAGGGAGAGAGGACAGTGAGAGGAAACCAGGAGCAGAGGCAGAGTTGACGGGGGGGGGGGGGGGACAGGGAGAGAGAGGTAGGTTTGCTGTGGTAGGTTAAAGAGAGAGGGATGCTATAAAATGGTGTGTAAGAGGGTCTTTTGGATGCAACATTTGTAATAATACACCACAGAGTATGAACATAATGCTTAATTTTAATATTAATTACGTATATCTCTCAACACAACAAGGAAATAATTCGACAATCACTTCGGCCCCGAGTACTGTATTAAATGCAAAGTGGAGCTGAGGGCTACTGCAGTCAATATCGAGAGCCAGAGTCAGAGCCCCCACACACGCCACCCCCCCCCCCCCCCCCCCCACCACCACATCTCATTACTTGAAGTGTGAATGTTAATTCTAGTGGGTTTATTAGTTAGAATCAGGGGAAAAAAGAAGGAGGTTTGCATTTTTATTGTTCATTACAAGCAGAGTAGCGGTACCTGGATATTTGCAGGCTTTCACCCTTTTAAAAAATAGGCGACCATGGAGGGGGGACAGAGGGGGAGAGAGAGGGGGGGGGGGGGCAGGGGTGTCTCTGAGTAGCTATTGTCTAATTCATAATTATATTTGTATTATGACTAAGCTTAGGGGCCCCCCACACTGTACAAAGTAATTTCCAGAAAGAAGAGTTGGGAGGGGGAAGTGTTTACATACAAAAATTAGAAGAATATACAACAGAGTTTGGTGTTAATAAGCTATAATCGACTCACCTAATTTAATCTGGTTGCCATGGGAAAACAAATGCACTTGAGGCCGGAGAGCGGGGGGTGGGAGGATAAGAAGAGAGGAGGTGTGCCCGGATGAGAAAAGACACAAGACAAGATGAGAGGAAAAAGTGACATGCGTGCACCCACCTCCCCTCCTCTGATGAGACACCTGCTTCTCTGTCTGTGTGTGTGGGTGTCTGGTCCAACATGTCTGAGCTATATGTGTCCCCCCGTGTGTGTGCTTGCGTGTGTGTGTGTATGTGTTTCTGCGTTACGTGTGTGTATGTCTGTGTTCTTGCGGGTCAGAGACAGCTGTCAGTGCAGTCAGCATTGCTGAGTTTCTCAGAAAGCAGAAAATTGAGCGGAATTGGCCTAATTGTACGGAATGATTGATGCCAGAGAAAACCACATTAAAAACACAGAACCCCTCTTCCTGTTAGGTACGAGCACTGTTCCTGGAATGATTCAAACCCCAAGAGAGACACTGCTAGCAACCTCTGCATTTAACCAGTTTGTATGAGTGAGGATGGACTGGGAACCATCACAGTGACAAGACATCCACTACAGCAGATCCCACTTCCTGTTTCTGGTCAGGTGAGGTGGAGATGGGAAACTTTGATTGGCAGGAGAATTGAATTGTTGAGAACAAACCGTGTTTTAAGTATGGCATTAGTATTTTACACACGCATGCACACAATATTTATTTAAGCAGACCCAAACAAACAAAGCTTGAACAGTAATGTTTATATGAAATATCATAGGATATTTTAAGCAGTTAAGACTACATTTGAGTCTAATTGACACACCGCATTGAGAATGTAGCTGAATGCTCAAGTAGCCATCTCCTGATCTCCTGGTCCTCAGTTCCACTCGGCCAAGACGACGCTTTGTTTTTCATACAAGCTCTTAAGATCAAAACTCATCTCCATCAGAAGTAATTGTACATTAGAATGCATGTTCACTCGAATCTGATTACTTTCTCTGTGGACATTTATTCATAAACATCAGCTCTCATATCCCAAGATCTAATAACCAGTCTGCCTATATCTTGAAGTGTTTATCTCTGCATTCACTATCTGTCTTATATTGTTACAATGATGATGATGACGATTATCGTAAAAGAACATTGAGAAGCTTAGGTCCTGTCCTGGTCAGCCATTCGTCTAATGGTGAAGCAGTGATTGGACGGTACTGTGTGAGAGTGTGTGCTGTCTAATCTCCAGTCCCGTCTTCTGTGTCCCGTGTCTCTGTGAAGACTTTTTGTTGACCAACAACACAGAAAGAAGAGATAAAGGACGGCGATATTCACGATATCTGCTTTAGGATGTCCATCTTCTTTCAGATGCACATTATCCCAACGTAATGAATTCAGCCAATCACAAGCAAGAAACCCGGGAGAGGGGGGGCTTTTTTTTTTCTTTTTAAGAATGATTATTTTCAGGTGTCACCGAGGTGTTATATAGGAAACGTAAGTGACAAGCATTTAAAATGGCTTTAAATCACGTGGGATAGCCAGGCCTTTTCAGAAATGATTGTGTCAAATGTCTTTTCACCTTTTTGCCAATCAATATGCACACTTATTCATAAACCGACGACTATCCATCAAAAAGAAACCTTGCTTTTTAATATACATGCTTGCATTTTAATGGGCTACTTTAGTAACAATGCAGCAGACAACAATATGAGTGTACCCCTGCAAACTGATGAGACAGTCACTTTTAGTGGGCACCCTGAAACACTCTGAGATACCTCATCTCACACACATAGTCCAACAAACACACACACACACACACACAGTGGCTTAAACAGGAGATGCATGAAATGCACATGAATGAACAGGACGTTCACACACAATGAGAAGCACTGCAACACAGAGACAGGCAGTGAGACAACACACAGAGACACAAGCACACACACACACACAATGTTTACATACACTCTCAAGCGCACACGCACACACACACAGTTTGTTGTTAAGTGGTGGCCTAAGTCTATGTAATCACAGTCACTTGGTTACACGGTTGGTAAATGATTTAAAACCAGATTTCATGCATGCTTTCATACTAATTCACTCTCATTTTTTCATCTTAGTTGAGGAACTCAGAAAATAATCGAGATTTACTCAATTCTCCAATTAAGCTTATAAACAGGACTAAGAAACGGAATCTATTCATTTTCTTTTGATTAAAATTATTGCCACACACGAGGAGCTTTGGGGTTTATATATTAAATAATGCATCATTTTATAATTATTATATAGAATATATAGATTTCTTAAATAGGATACTGGGCAAAATGGTGACTTTAATTAGATTGGTGTGTAGAATATCTCCAGGGTATGATAAAACAATGTTAAAAAAATCGGATGTAAAATATGTTCAAACAGATAATGAACCACAAATAGGCCTTCATATTGCCATGGCTACTGTTTGTTGAAACAGCCCCCTATGCAATTCTGAAATTCTATAATTCTATTGAAAGTGTGATCAGGGGATACCACAACTAGAAGGTGATGTGATAGAGCTTGTCCTCATGTCTTCAGCGTTTATCATAATCAGACCATTACTAGACTCATAACAGCACAGTACTAAAGAGACACACCACACCATGTACACCACAGCCTCACATTTTTTGCATGTGAATGCTATCATTCGGTCTCGCACACACACACTCACACACTCGCGCACACATATCCAGACACACACATATGTTAGCTAATAGGCAGGCCTGTAGAAGGTCAAATGCAGCATACTATCTAAGCAAAGATGAGCTTAGCGCAAAGATTACTCACTGTTGTTAAAGAGCATTTGGCAGAGGGGGGAATATGCATTACAACAAGAGCAATAAAGTAGGAATTAAAGATGGTCTAAAACATAAGACTTTGCCAAGCAAACAATGCCTGCAGTCTTTTTGGAAAATTACAGCAGGCTAATTTGAAATGAAACACAAACAGTGGCGGGTTTGTTTCAAAGCTCTATTATAATTCTGAACATAGACCCCCCCCCCCCCCCACCACCCCCCCAGCTTCTCCCTTTGCTATATATAAATATATGTAAATGCTGCTGCGACAGACAGATGCATCAATGGAAGATGACAGCTGAATTATAACCAGAGCTGAAATCATGAAGTCTTTTGTTTTAACTCAAAGAATGGAGTGTTTTTAAAACTCACAATGGCTTTAATCAAATTCTCAAGGTTGTTCTCTTTAGCATTGTATTAGTGTAATGGTTTTTGGTTCAGCATTGGCTTTAATGACACATTCCTATGTAAATATAATGTGCTTCTGAAAAGCCATCAAAACGCTTTAAGGTCCAATGAATCGCGTTTCCTTTATTTATTTTTTCCCTACGCAGAGGCCTCTTTTTATAAAGCAATCTGTGCTACGGTTATAAATATAATAAAAGAGGGAGGATTGATTAATGGAGAGTTTAAGGTAGTGATGCACAGCCTTGATACAAATAACTGTGCCCAGATACAAACAGGCTGAGAACGGTAAGGGGGGGGGGGGGGGGGGGGGGGGGGGGGTGGGAGCCAACACAAGCTTCTCGTTGACTTGAAATGTCTCTGAGCTCCCGTCTTTGTGCGCACACACACTTGTACACACATGTACGCACACGCTCGCTCACACAAACACGCACGCACACACACACACACACAAACATCTAAATCACATGTATGGTTTAGGGGCCTTTGGCACAGATTCATCACCCACTATTGAGAGATAATACATCTTGCTGAGCCTGATGAAACCATTTAGAGTAATATACCAGAATACATTAACTGTTTTATCATTCTGGGCTCTTTAGAACATGTCGCTATCTAAAAGGAAAACGGAAGTATATGCGGAGATATCTTGCTTTATATCTGAAGTGTTGGTGAGATATCCTCTTTTTGGTTTGGAAATGATTACATTTTAAAATATCTCACACTGGGACTGCGTTTGAATGTTGGTAAGTTCCAAACTGTCTTGTTCAGTGAACTGTAACCATAACCCCTGTAACCAGCTCGCTACGTCACCTCACTGTGATGAAAACCATAACACTAACCACACCAAGCTGACTCGTTAACCCTTGCCATCCCCTAGTCCAGCAAAGAAACACAGGAAGATTTCCTCATTGACTGCGTCTCCAGTCGTAACTTCAGCACGTTAAAGAGCGCCGAAGTAACTCAGGCCCTCTGTAACTCAGGCCCCTCACAGCAACTCAGGCCCCTCACAGTTACTCAGGCCCCTCACAGTAACTCAGGCCCCTCACAGTAACTCAGGCTCCTCACAGCAACTCAGGCCCCTCACAGCAACTCAGGCCCCTCACAGTAACTCAGGCTCCTCACAGTAACTCAGGCCCCTCACAGTAACTCAGGCCCTTCACAGCAAACTCAGGCCCCTCACAGCAACTCAGGCTCCTCACAGTAACTCAGGCCCCTCACAGTTACTCAGGCCCCTCACAGTAACTCAGGCCCCTCACAGTAACTCAGGCTCCTCACAGTAACTCAGGCCCCTCACAGTAACTCAGGCCCTTCACAGCAACTCAGGCCCCTCACAGCAACTCAGGCTCCTCACAGTAACTCAGGCTCCTCACAGCAACTCAGGCCCCTCACAGTAACTCAGGCCCCTCACAGCAACTCAGGCCCCTCACAGTAACTCAGGCCCCTCACAGTAACTCAGGCCCCTCACAGCAACTCAGGCCCCTCACAGTAACTCAGGCTCCTCACAGTAACTCAGGCCCCTCACAGTAACTCAGGCCCCTCACAGTAACTCAGGCTCCTCACAGTAACTCAGGCCCCTCACAGTATGACCAGACATGGTTTCATGTTGTGTGTGTTCTGGGTGTGACGACTCCTCCAGTCAACAGAAGAGTCCCTATCAAGGAAAGGAATCAGTTGCAGTTTCAGTTAGTGTGCAGCATCAGATAGACATGCTGTAGCTTAGCATCATGTGCTTTGGGCTTGTTCATTTGCCTCCTCCTTGGTGGATGGAGAACAATCAGATTTTCAGGGGAAATTTACGGAAAAAAAGAGAGAAAGCAAAACACAATAGAACCCAATTCCATCTTGTTTCTCTTCTTTTTTTTTTCCTTCACCGTTTTTCAATTTACAATGCAGAGTATAAAAATAAACATTGAGGGCTCAAATTTGCCGTGGTTTTCAGGCGTAACACCTAATCCCTTCCTTCCTTCCTGTCATCCAGCTCCGGGCCCAGTGGTTCCACGGGGGGATGTGGCCCCTTCTTGGGAGAGATAGGTGGGCAGAGAGGGGGACTATTTCACACTGACACAGCTAGGGGAGCCTCAGGGCAGCAGCAGAAGTGCTCTGATACACACTGATCACACACACACACACCCCGTGGAGAAACACAAGCACCTTAAAGACGGAAACAAAAGCCGAGTTTGTTTGTTGGACACGGATCTCCAGGCTGACAGAGAGAGAGAGCACATGGGGGCCCAGAAGGAGGACGAGGTGTCGCTGCTGTGCCTGGGTCATCAGCCTGGCGTGTGTGTGTGTGTGTGTGTGTGTACGTGTGCGTGTGTGTGTACGTCTGTGTGTCCGTATGTGTGTGTGTGAGTGTATATGTCGTTTTGTAAATGTATGGCTCAGCTCCAAAGATCACAGTCAGTTCATTCACTCCCCACACCTGTCTCACTCACCTGTAGTTTGCTTTCATGATTTGGAACCTCACTTCCTGTGATGCCTGATCCGTAAACCTGCCTTGAACCAACACTAGACATTGATGCCGTATCCTTGATGTCCTGAATTCTGAGTTACCTTTCAACTGACGTTCTAAACCTAGGCTCAAACTACATCAGGATGAAGTTGCATGTATTTGCTGCCGTCCATATGAACAGTATGTTCGTCCATCTATGATGCTGGATGATACGTTATTAATTTTAATTAGGCAAATGGCGAATCAGACAATGTCCTTATTTACACAATAACATGTCTGGCCCCCTCCAGGATTACCCAGTGGGAGGTAATTTACCTGCTGAACAGTCCCTTCCGTGTGTGTGCATGTGTGTGTGTGTGATGCGCTAGTGAGGGATGAAGATGCAACCAGTTACAATCCCCCACCCACTCCAACACACATACACACACACTCTCAGTGACACAAAGACACACACACAATGGCATGCCCGCGTGCACAAATCCGCTCTGACGATCGAACACAGACTTTTAGAGGAAGAATGATTCAACAGAGTAAGAGATCATCAGATTTGAGACACTGATAGGGGGATGGATAGAGCGATAGAGAGATAGAGGGGATGGATAGAGCGATAGAGAGATAGAGGGAAAGAGTGAGAGAGTGAGAAAAAGAGAGAGAGAGAGGAAGGGAAAGAGTGATAGAGAGAGAGAGAGATAGAGAGAGAGAGAGGAAGGGAAAGACAGAGAGAGAGAGAGAGAGAGAGAGAGAGAGAGAGAGAGAGAGAGAGAGAGAGAGAGAGAGAGAGAGAGAGAGAGAGGAAGGGAAAGACAGAGAGAGATGGAGGAACGCTGATAAAAAAAGCGAGATTGACAAAGACAAGGTCCAGGATTTGAGCAGAGCTCCTATCAGATCCAACATCTTCATGTTGAGAGAACACAGTCTCACCTTGGTCACCTTGGCTCACAGTAGTGTGTAAACAGGCTGTACACAAGCTGTGGAGAATCCCTCAGTCGAGCAACATTTGGAGACTGCTGTGCATTAGTTAGCTGATTACTGTCCTATCTTCTTCAAAGTAGGGGGGATTTTCCCTCTGACATTTAAGAACAAACACAAAGCTCAAATGGGTGGCATATTTGACTATTGTTCAGTTAAAGATAAAACTTCTGTCCATGAGCCCAAGTCTTCCTGGGTAGCTTTTGTATGCCTGTGTGTGTGCCAGCGAGTTTTTGAGCTGTATGTGTGTGTGTGTGTGTGTGTGTGCATGTATGTTGGTGTGTTTGTGAGTGTTTATGTAGATTTTTTTATTTATTTATGAAGAAACCTTAGGCCAACTTTTCTCATGGCCTGTAGCCACATGGACGAGTCAGTAGGAGCAGGGGAGATCCATACACACACACACACACACACATAAATACATACATTTAGGAATCCGCACGGTGCTGGATGGCATGGCTCCTATCAGAGCAGCCAGTTCATCAGCAGCTTAAGCTAAGCTAGGATTAACATCTCGATCTGCGAGTGTGGACCTCAGTCTTAGACAATGGGAACAGGAGGGCACCCGGATGGAGAGATACCGGGTGGACAGGAGATAGAGGGGCGGGGGGAAGGAGAGGGGGGGGGGGGGGGGCAGGGGGGCGGAGGAGGGCCCGACAACCAGCGAAGCTTTAAAGAGACATCTTTCATTCTTCCATCTCTCGTCATCTGGACTGTTTTTTTTTTTTGGTTGCTTTTCTTCCTTTTTCCTCCTCTCCTTTCTTGGGCCGTTTTGTCGTTTTTGGCCGGGAGGACAAAGTGCATCCGGCACGGCGTCGCAGCGTCCTGGCCTTGACAGAGGGGTATTTTGGTGGTCTGACATGTGGACGACACTTCAAACCACTGAAAACATCACACTAGTGTGGAGGGACTAAGTGAGGCTGTTTTTGAAGTCTTTCTTTGAAATAAGCGAGGCAATCCCCTTGGCCCAGGGATCATATTCTATTTACGTTCCCCATGCCAGCGACACAGGCGACGCTGGCCAAATTCACAAAAGAAGATCCACATTGGAAAATCCGGCTAATCCCTGATTGAAAGTTCATGTGTTGGCTTCCATGTAAAGCTCTGGCACATTTTCCCAGGGAAGAAGAGGAGAAAACAGCCAACAAACAGAGATCTTTCATGCTGAGAGTGAAGCCACCCTTTAAGGCACCATCACTGACTCCCAGGCTCTGCGTCCGGTTGTCTGACAGTCAGGAGTGAGGTCTCCTGTCTCACTGAGAGCCCCCCCCCCCCTGACCCAGGCCTTGAACCTCGGGTCACCAACAGTTCCAGAGACTTCTCAATATCTGATCAACTCTTTTCCTTTCCTGTCTCTTTTCTAAAACCTGTCCGTCTACCTATTTTTGAATCTCTCTCTCTCTCTCTCTCTCTCTCTCTCTCTCTCTATCTATCGTTCAATATTGTCCCTCCCCTCTCTCTCACACACACAATCCCACAAGGTCTCTCGTTCCTCTTCTCTCTGATCCGTCTCTCTTGCTCCAGCCCTGTCTTCCAGGGGTGGGGGGGCTTGTATGGAGCATCTCGTCTCCACAGATGGGAGGCCAGTTTGCCTTCAGGGCGGTGGAGCCTCACTGTCTCCACTTGCCTCGTCTCCCTCTGTTTTCTTAGGCTGAAAACTTTGGCCTGCAACTTTTGGAAGGCTGGCGAGGCTTTATCACGGTCTATACATGTTGCAAAGGGGATGTGGGGGGGGGGGGGGGGGTGTGGGGGTCCACACAGGGGTCTTAGCTGGGAGCTGAGATGCCTATACTCTCTCTCTCCTTGCGTACTTGCATCAATGTGGCAATCGGTGATACACACACACACACCACAGGGTCAGTCTACACACGCCACAGTGTCATTTTACACCACACATGCACACACACGCACACACACGCACACACTTACTGGCAAATCTTAAAGCGTGGGTCACTAGAGTGATTATGTGCTAGAATGGGGAGATTTTGGGGCGTCGGTCCTCCGACTTGCTTGTTTGTGCAGCTCAGTCTTCTTGGTTGGGTTGGCACAATAAGATGGAAGTCTTTCAATCTGTGTGGCACGATTGCACAGATACACAGCAATTATAAGCAGCTTCTGAACCAGGATCTAATAATACTGGATTATCAGGACCACAGTGAATTAATTGAACTCATTCTGAGCATCATTTGTGCAAAAAAATAAACTTTGTTTGCACAAATGTCCTTTTAATCTCCCGAAGAATTCTAGTTTGAGGCCTTCACAGTACTGTGAATGAGAGAGACAGAAAAGAGAGGGAAACAGAGATCTAGTGCTGCTATCACTATCCTCTACCTGGCTCAGCCTGTAACAACATCATATTACCTCCCTCTGCACCAGGTTCACACAGCTGAACACAGGCATTGTGCACGGTGCTTCCTAATGGCCCTCTGTACTTAAAGCAATTCACGGTACAAGTGCCACTGTTAACCAAGGCCCCTGCTCCTCTATCTGATCAGTCAACCTACTTGACCCAGGTCAAGTGAACACCTGATACCACTGTATGAGTTCTGCTTTTAGTCTCGTCTCTTTGTCAGTACATACGGCTCTGGAACTGTCACCACTCTGCAGCTGGCTTACCATGTGCATCTCAACATGTCGTCAATAAAGGCTCACTGGATGTGTCTGAACTGACGTCACTGCAACAGATTTAGATTTTATTCCTCAAATTTAAGCAGTTAAAATCTTCCACAATATATATTTTTGTAATTCCATTTTTTTTTTTTTGCAGCTATTGTACTGTGATATACTTAATCCAAGGCTCATGTTGAAATGAACGCGTCAACATTTACAACCTTTTTTTTTTTTACAATAATTTTTTGTATTCCTGTCAGGATTTATTTTTTTTCATCCCGTTATATGTTTACTAGTGTGTCGATTAATCACTTAGTAATTACATCATTGAAGGTTGGAGAGCGACATAAGGATAAGCAGATTTTGTTTTGTGTGATTGGTAAGGTTTGGTCAGGGTGCTTTCGTGTGGGCGTCTGTGATATTATGTCTGTGATTATATTGGTGTCTGGGGAATTCCATTCCATTTGGTCTGTGTTCTAGTTTGTCATTATGCTTTGGACCACACTTTTGTTGGAATTAACATTCACCTTGACCCCGACACCCTCTCCCAATTACTCATAAAATTCTAATTATATAGAGAGATTATAACATTTTTAAATATGATTGCAGTATTTAATGCACTTAAAAAAAAAGTTGTATGTGCCATTAGACAGGACACGTTTTATAACATCATAATTAAGCTTAAGAAGGATTTATCATCAGTGTGCTTCAAGCATAACCTAATTCTCATTTTCATAAAATATCAGTGGAAGGGTCTATATTTAACACATATTCAGGCTAGTTTCTGTGACGTCTTTGAGTCCTGACTGTTGTGTACAGAGCTGAGGGACTTCAGGCTCCTTCACACAGGACTAAGACTTGAGAATGATTTCTGACTTTGTCACGGAAATCAACTGAGAAACACACAGACATCGGCGACAAATTGGCTGCGTGTGATAAGACCCAGCGTCCTTTCTCTCCAAAGAAAGCCAGTCAAGCATGAGGTGTCCCTGGGTAAATAATAGAGACGTCTTGTCTCTCCCTTCCATCCTCTTTTTCCTCTTCCTTCTGCTTTTTCTGCCTCCTCTTTCTCTCCCTCCATCGCTCCATCTTGGCCTGTGTTTCTCTCGATCCTTCTCGCAGTCTCCATATCCTTCCACCCTCTTCTGTGTCCTCTGCAATGTAAAGATCTAAAAGTCACACTCATGCTTGTTCCTCAGACACTTAAACCTTTTTTGAAGAAACTTGAAAATAAAACTTTTGAATAACCTTTTTCATGTTGTTGATGGTAATATTATTGACATGCGTCTAGTAGGAATCCCTGTTTTGAAGACATATTGCGTTTCCCCAAAAAAGGCTGTGTGTGTTCTCAGAAGTCTGACTTGCTTGACCAGATGAAACAGGCATGTTAAGGCAGGCTGCCCACACTGAAACATGTATGACATGACCCTCTATGAAATCATCTAATGTGAGCCAATCAGACTGCCCATGATCCAGTCATCGAAATCAGCCAACAAGTCAGCAAGTCGGACAGACAAACAGACCGTCAAACAGTCAGTCAGTATATCAGACAGACATGTTGTAGATCGTCTCAGTCATCCAGTGATCCAACAGACAGTCAAACAATCAGTGTGTTGGTGGATCTGGCAGGCTGGTCTGGAAGGTATCTGCAGGTGTTGGTGGATGAGGACCCTTCTGCAGCCATGTGTCTTGGACGGATGCTGACAAAGCCGTCTCTCTGGATGCCAGATGGACCCCTGCTTCCTCTCCTACTCTAAGACCTGGGCTTTTCTCCCTCGCTTGTTTTTTTTTCTTTTTTTTTCCGACAAAAGAAAAGCGCTTTGGCTGAAAGAAAACCACAGCTGAATTTTATGGTGCCGCTTCTTTTGCCAAGCTGATTTTACAATTCAGAGAACGAAGTGCATGGAAATGCTGTTTGGGCTTGCCTGGTCGATACGCTCCCTGATGCGAGTTTGCATTGGCAGATATGTCGGACACACTAATATTTCCCTGCTCAGTGGGAAATCTAGATAAGGCCTGCATGCCAGAGAACCATGTGAGGATCCAGCTCAGGAAGGTTCTGCTGAAGATCTTCAGCACGCTGAATCCTGTAAGACCTCAATAAAGTGATGAGAATGTCACCAAGAACATGATCATGATGAAGTCTGACTGACTGTGTGTGTGTGTGTGTGTCCGGTGTATCAGAGTGTGTGTGTGTGTGTGTGTGTGTGTGTGTGTTTCAGATTTTTATGCACGTTGTGTTATAAATCCTTGCTGTCCACCAACAGCTAGCCTGTAAACGTGCAATTATGTTCAATGTAAACGTCTCACCAATGTTATTATGTTGAATGTCAACATCTCAATTATGTTGAATGTCAACATCGCAAGATTATATTGAATATCAACATTTTTGCAACTGGACAACACGCAAAAGTGACGTCTGTCCATTTAAGTATGCCTATATACTTAGGTGAAGTGTGTCTAAACCAGGGGGCTAAGGTTAGGCAACAGGAAGCAATCCATGAAAAGTCACATTGCATCCTGACTCTTATTATAAACTTCTTTTCAGCAGAAATTCCATCTACGGCTGTGAGAAAGCGCAGCATCCACACGCATGTCTTCATAGCTTCAACACACAAACAGTCATGTGATCTTGTTCCAGCTCTGCTTGGTTCTATGAGAGATGTGGGAGCGCTGGGTCTCCTGGGACACTGCAAATGTGTAATGCCCCAGTTCTCATTACGTTTCAATAAAAGCAATCTGCTTTTACCTTTAGAGCCCCAACTGAGGTGCACGCTAACAGCTATCCTCCCCCCCCCCACACCGCCTCCCTCCCCCCCAACCCCAATTAAGAACAGTTAACATATTAAAACTCCACAGCTCTCCATAGGCCTCACGGTATTCAACGCTCAATTTAATTTTGTTTTCCTTCATCATGGTGGAAGAAAATACGTGCCATTTTATGTGCTCTTCTTTGAGATGGGGGATAAATAATAACAACTCAGTCTAGGCTCTCAGATTCAACCTCTTATTTATGACCATCCATCAGTGCACTTTTATGCAGAAGATGCTGTGCTGTAACCATAAAGTAACACGCAGACACACAAGTTCAACGCACCTCCGCACGCACGCACGCACACACACACACCCATGCATCTCCACCCCTCTCCCGCCTCGACCGTGTGTAACATCAACCATGGAAAGACCTAGAGTGTTTCAGAGAAGAATGCCATGACTATTGATGTATGTAAGAGTTTCAGAACAGACCGAGCCATCGGTCAGCCGACTGTCACATCCATCACGACAAATCCACTTTAGAGAGATACCCCCCCCCCCTCCCACCCCCCCCTTCTGCGACAGGCACGGTCACCCGCAGTCACCCCGGAGCCTCGACGCACGAGCTGGGAGGGCCAGACATAACGTCCCGGATGCGCGGCACCTTGGTAACATTAATGGGTGACAGATGTTCACAGTCTGGGACATGACTCTCTAAAAGACGTCGTGAGGAGACAGACGAGAGGAAGATGACGTGGACCTCGCCATCACTGTGAGTGTGTGTGACGCCGCGTCGAAAGGGCCCCCCCATCTGACGAACACCTGGGATTCGCGAGCGTGTCTACCCCGCCAGCCCCCCCCCCCCCCCCCCCCCCCCCCTCCCGTTCACCTCCGTGAGCGGAGTCACCCAGGACACCCTCCCAGCAAGACAGAAAAAGAGTCACATTTGGTATATTCGGAATATCTCATTTGAGCTGTGTAAGTCAGTCGTATGAAAGGCAGCTTAAATCGTAGCGAACACACTCGCTCATCAATATTACAGGGGCCATTCTTTGACTTCATTTAATTCCCTTCCTTTCGACTGGGGACAAGCGTTGCAGGAGGAAGGAATTATAAGGTGCGCAAATCACATTTTAGGGTTCAGCGTACAAAGCCACCGCTAGACTGTTTTAACCCTTCGTCCCTGTGTGACTTCCTTAACAGTACTCCTCCCTGGTGATGTCACTTTGAGGAGAACGCTTTGTTTTGACTTCGTTTCTGGAATATAAGGTCACACAGTTCCCGTCTGAATAATGCAAACGTTTAAGCAACACTTGATCTGATCCCAAGGCTGGTTGTTATTGAGAGATGTTCTGCTAATCTGCCAATCAAGAAAAGTTAGAATTTGATAACTTATGCTTGCAAAGCTTATGGGATATTGCCTGAGTGTTCTGTATGTAATGGAAGCCAGGCCTGTTATGGGACAACTGTTGCTAAGCTAATACTGGTAGCCTGTCTTTGTTTCCTATGCACAATATCAACCTGGTTCTCAATACTGGGTCATTATGCTTGAATGCGTGTGCAGATGTGTGATGTCATCTGTCCGAGTGATGCAAGCGAGACTGTTTACAATTAAAATATTGGATAATCAGGGGCCATATTGAGGTGGAGACTTTAGTAATACAAAGGTGCTGTTCTGGTTATTGTAGTTCTTCTATGACTTGGGAAGGAGAAGAGAAGAGAAAGTGGGGGCACAGGGGTTGAAGGTCAACTTGTGTGTATGCGTGGGGTGTTTTTGTTAATGAAATGAAATGAATGGGTTTAGAAGCTCATCTCACTGCAGTCTACCTGCCTGGAATTCAAGCACATGATCATTTCTCCACGAACAACAGAGTTAGATGACCACGGTTTACAAAGGTAAAAGCATCAATGTTATTGATACGCAAGCATGTGTGTGTGTGTCTGATCGTGTGCCTGTGTGTCCATGTGGTGTGAGTGTGTGTGCAAAAATTAATCAAAGCGGGGGCGATGATGAACAGTTTCTGTAAAATTCTGTCAAAGGTTAAGAGCTAGTTATTTTTAAGAATGACATGAATCTCGGGGAGACAGTGATTGCCTAAATGACCACTGTAATTACCAATTACTTCTTGAAGCAGAGAATATATTCACGGCATGTAGCTCGCTAAATACAGACAGGCATTAGCCCATTTACGTACTAATGCACATAATTTAGATCCTGAAAAGGGCAGATGGGAACACAATGGAAGATATAATAGATACCGTCTAATATCATTCCAAAAAGAATATTGGATTCATTGGAGATGAATATTACTTTGTGTCAGATTGTTTTTCCATAAAACATTCAAAATATATTTCATCTCTCCCTCCCTCGCTCGCTCGCTCTCTTTCTTACTCTCTCTCTCTTCTTCTCTTCTCCTGTAACCCCACCGCACCATTGTGATCATTAGCGGAGTGGCATGGTGAAGACAAGATGAGGAGAGACAGTGTGGAGGAGTGAAGCTTTGGAGAGACGGAGCAGATTAGGCTTGTCTGTCTGTAGCTGGCTATTATCTCCCCGCTGCATTAAATGACAATGAGGGCTAGACACATCCAGACACAGCTAGTCCTGATGGGGATCCCACACCGGTTACGTGGCACCAGGGCTGCTGTTGGCAGTTTCAGAAGTTCCACTCTCTAAGCCCAGCGACAGAGCGCATAGCAGAGGGGAGGAAAGCGCCGGATGCTAACTCGTCCTGTTGAAGAATGTGTTTCGTCCGTCTCTTCATAAACGGAGTGACAGTTCAGTTGAGTTCTGGATTAAATAAGTATTTAACAACCTGCAGATTGGGAGAGAAATGACCAGACCTCTGGCAACAAAATGAAGACAGTACAAAGCTTAGGTCTCAATCATGGCTCTCTCCCGGACGAAGGCAAGAGAGCATTCTTTTATAGGGCACAAGAATGTAAACATAGATAGTGACAGTCAGGCGGTAATGACGTTACAACAGTCTTCATAGAAGGTGTGTTCAGTAGTGATGAATATAAGTACACAGGAAATCCAATTTCTTCCACAGTCCTCACGCTCGCTTTTCCCACCCAACCACACTCCAACCCTGAGAGGCAGAAGGAGAGAGGCTGAGGCGGAGCAGGGGGGTGGGGGGGGGTGGGGGGGAGGGGGAGAGAGCGGGGGAGAGACACTGACAACCCTGACTGGCGAGAGGATATTTACTAAATTAGACATAAACTGCAATGCTCTGCATCTCCACCAAGGAACTTGTAAAGAGCCATGAATAAGTAAAGCAGAATGACAGGGAGGGAGCGCTGAAACAAAAGTGGTGTAAAAAAAGTCCAACAGAGTGTGGGGTTGTGTTGGCTCTCGGATAATGAGTTACGTTTTGTTTTTGTTTTTTTCAGCACGATTTCCTCTCCATCTCTTTGTTTTTCTTTCTTTCGTTCTTTTCTCGTTTCTCTTTCGTTTTCTCCATCACTCGCTCTCTCGTTCTCTCTGTCACCTCCGGTATCAGTCGTGTCAGACAGCCCCTGAGAGGAGGGAGTCTCCGTGTTGTCTTGTTCACCTCCATTTTGTGGATCGTTGGAAGGGAAGCACCTTGTTGTATTTGGCCGCCACTTTCAAAGTGACGACAGGGGGAAAAGGAGGGAGGGTGTTTTGAATATAAACTTTTTACAGCTGACATCACTGCGCACACATGAAGGCACACAAACACACCCCCTTGCATCCCAGTCTTCAGGGACCCTCTACTGAAAGGGCTTGTTTTAGACCGTGTAGAGCTTTCCTTCAGCAGCACTGGCACTGCACAGGCAACACATTTGTATAAGGGTGAGATATTCACATTGTAATGGTAGTAATGGAAGAACTCTCTCCCTGACAGGCGATGCAAAGTCCCCCCTCAGCCCCCCCCCCACACACACACACCGCTCTCTCGCTGTTCAACCATCGTCCAATCGAGCGATGTTTTAGGATTTAAAAAGAGACAGGATATTTTTAAGTAGTGAGGAAACAAAACACTGCTGCATGTTGACTGTTTATATTTCTCTCAGTAGTTCCTGTCATCTCTTGCCAAAGCTGTTTAGCGGCTGCATTGTCTTCCCTCACTTTGCCACCGGCTCTCCTCCGACTTCTTTTTTCTCCTTAAAACAATACCTGCCTTTCCACAATAGCAGCACTTTTTTAGCGGTTGTTGGCGTCATCACTTTCGCTGGCAGTTCGCTTCAATACTTAATGCTTTAGCAAAAACGCGATGACTAACCACAAATCGTCCCAACAGGAGACGATTTTTCCTTGTTGTCGTCGGTTGTTTTTGTTGTTGTTCGATCGAGACACGTTTTGTCGTTACAGATAGTGTGATAATGATAATATGTTCCCCTGAGTAGCAGTCATTTATAGTTCCAGATACCTGAAGGACCCTCTTCCTCAACTTCAATATAGCAGCGCCCGATTCTCCTCCGACTGAACACAAATGTACGTTTCTCTCTTAAACAAAACACAAAGAGGCCGATATAAAAGCCCAGCTACCGGTAATAACCCTAATATTCTGGTGTAGAAGTAGTCGTTCTGAAGCAGTGGCATTTGAATGGCACAGTGATGGCCAGAGCGCTCTGCAGAACTGCCAAGAGTCCATAAGATGGAACCAGTCTGGAATGGTGCCGGCCAATTGCATAGCAGGGAGTCCACAAACTGCTCAAAGCTGACATTTGTGTCTCCAGGAGGTACGTAAACAGGAATAGGCAGACATTCAGAGATACACGCACAAACACACACACACACGTGCGCGCGTGCAACGACACACACACACACACGTGCGCACGGATATAGACCTATCGCACATGCAGTCACACTTGAGCAGTGCGCATACACACAAACAACTTCCCTCGCACACGTACAGTAAACCCCCCCACACACACACACACACACACACACACACACACACACACACACACACACACACTCGCACATGCCCATGTAATGCACGGATACACAAGCACACACACACTCTTGTGATCCCATTATTTTTCCATCCCCAATATTAAATACAATATACAGTATACTTTCCCATGAACAACTTTTAAAACATCATCCTGTTGTGTACTGGGCTGTCTGGAAGGTGGGGAGCATCCTGGAGAGCTGCTGATACAAGGCTCCTGTACTTTGCTCTTACACTGGCGCTTCCACAGTCCCCTTAATGGACCAGGTTCTTGTTAAATCACAGAGACTGATTGCTTTTATGTTCTAGCTTAGTGACTTTCCTATTTCCCTCTTATAAATAACATCTGAGGATCAAAGGTAGAGCGAGAGAGAGAGAGAGAATGACACAGACAAAGTCAACAATATAAGTACATGGGCATTGTTTTAGCAAAATGCATAATTAATTACAACAGAAAAATATGCCAAAATATCCACATTCAGCGTACTTCAAAATGTTTCTTGAAAGCCTTTGACGGAGCCACTGTGTACAGAGCAGCTTTCTCAAGTGTATGCGCGCATCAACGAAGCTCCCTGTGTCCAATCTGACTGAAGACTTACACAAATATTACAGAACATAGCGTTCTGTCGAGTTGGAAGGAAACTGAATTCATTAACTAATTTTGCATTTTGGCATTCTATATCATCCTAGTTGCATTGATGTGACAGATACAATGATTCTGGGGACCATCGTGAGTTCTGTGAGCTGCAATGAACATTTTTACATTCAAAGTTCCTCATGGATGTAAGCCGACTGCACTTTAACAAGCAGCTCTTTGTTTTACATCTTGACTCACCGTGTGTCATTGACTTTAATGCCTTGTAAATACCATAGATGTATTAAACTGGTATTATATTGTCACGTTTTATAATCTCGAAGAAGGTTTTCAGTGGCTTTTACGCTCAAAAAGGGCTAGACGTCTCTCGATAAGGGTTGCCGCTGAAGGATGTTGAGTCCTGCTTGCTCTACTCAAGGCACTTTGTGTTGATAGCTTACTGTGCCTACGAGAGGCATGTGGTGGTAGAAATAATTGTTCTTTTCGTTCTAAGAAAGGCCATATCAATTAGGAATAAATTGTCTCCTTAGTTATTATGCTACTTCTCAGTGGTGGGCCGAACATTAAACATGTTTTTTTTTCCCTCCCTCGCTCTCGTCTCAGCGTAGAAACACAAATCCAGCATTTTCACATCTAATCTGCCTGCTTCTGTGCGGTAGGTGTGTGGGGCCCGTTCCCACTGTGTGGTGGCTGAGGAGGGGCCCGTTCCCACTGTGTGGTGGCTGAGGAGGGGCCCCTAACCTCCTGTGAGAGGAGAGAGAGAAACTGACCTAAAGAGAAGCTGGAAGAAAAATAAATAAAAAACACAGAAAGAAGACTGATAAGAAACAAAAAGAACATTCCTAAAAATGCCGATACGTGTCATATTTCAAATATGACTGCCAAAACCCTTTGGAAATATAATACATGACTGCAGAACCAATATATGTATATGAGTCATGGTCATCTGCTGCGTTTGATTACATTTGTTTTACTTGACTACAGCCAGATCCTATTCCAACAGTCCGTATGATTGCAGCCTCTACATGCAAATGCTGTACACTTTTGTGGACAAGCATGACAGTAGATGATAGAAGCTCTTATCTTAAGAAAACAAATCCACCTCCTCTCAACGCCATCATGTTGTTATCTGGCCCGTACCTATCTAACCCTTCAGTTCACTAGAGCTGAACATGACTCCAGGGCAGGACCATGGTCCTGTGTGCCTGTCTCCTGGTCCTCAGTGAGGGGAGCAGGGTGTGTGTTTGAGCCAGTGCTGTTTGTCCTTCTGCCAGGCACAGCGTCTCTGGGCCGGCCCCAGAATGATGCAACTAGTCTGAGACGTACTTTAGTACACATTCACAAACAGTCAAATATTAATCTGGCGTACAGCTCACCAGCCAAGCAACATCTGTCTCACCGCAGTGATAACATCCCTGATATTTGGCTGAAAATAGACCGCCACACGCACGTACCAACACACGCGTACGCACGTGTGCGCTCATGCAAGGCGCGGGCCGTATACGCACACGCATACCACTCACACGCACGTTAACCCCCCCCCCACCCCCCCACCGCATGTATACACACCCACACGCAAACACACACACATCCAAAGAACATCAACATCATTCCGCATATCTATGCGTACGTCGTGCACAATATTTACAAATTCATAAGAATTCAAATATTCAGAATAAAATGTATCCAAACAGTGAAGCAAGCACAAGGCTGAAAGCACATCAGCGGCATTTCCAGCGTCTTGTTTACTGGTTCACGGAACACTGCATGCAAACAGAATGCAAATGCATTTGATTGAATCAGGTGATGCAGAGGTAATTGTATTTGGAGAAATGTCCAAGATTTTTTTTTCCTCTTTTTTTTCCGTCATTATCAGTGGGGGGTTTTCTTTATGAAATCCATCTTAAACAAAAGCTATCATCCCTCCAAAGCCTTGTGATCTTCCTTTGTCACCGGCGGATGTAGATGCGTCTTTAATTTCCTTTCAATTAAAAGTAAATATGCGGTTTTCTTTTTTTCTCCCCCCACTGTGAAATCTAAACAAGAGGAGTCAACACTAGCAGACAGGTGAAGAATATTCATTTCTGTTTTTCTCTTTTTTTCTGTCCCACTGATGTGATTCAACAGGCACCACCATCCCCACTGGTAGGCCACGGCAACATTTCTCTTGCTCTTTCTCTCTCTCTCTTTCTTCCACCCTCTCTCATCTTGTCTTGTTTGCAGACGTAAAACAAACAAACAACAGCCAAAACATAAAAATACGTTTTTCATTTAAACACCTCGGACTGCTAGCCATCTTTGTCCGTTTGTTTGAACCATTTGAATCAGGCCCTGTGAATGAAGTATTCTGAATCTGAATCTGTCCATATGACTCTTCTCTTGGTCTGAACGCAGGCAGCTGAAGTTCACACAAGCTCAGCTTGATTTCTGCTTGGTCACCTTATTGCCTGTGAACTTGCTGGGATGTAATCAGCTCGTTCCAGTGTTGCTGTTGTCTCAAAGTGTGTTCTCCTTATCAGTTCTCCTGCCGCAGTAAATCAAACCTTCTCCAGGTTTCAAACAGCAACCAAAACAACTGGACTATATTCAATTTTCTCATTTGGGATCAGGAAGGACACCAGTTCAGCTTAAGTAATACTGAGTCAAGGGCTTGATTGAATTTCAGTGATGTCATTACAGGGTCACATTTCAATGTGTAATATGATATAAATTTGGTTAGGTTTTCTCTGGCCATATAGAAGGCTGCTGTCCTAGTGTGCTTTTAGGCTCTGATCTCTCTCTCTCCCTCTCACTGTCTCTCCCTTTCTGCATGATGGATGGATTCACCCTTCCCAAAATGGTTTAGAACCTCTTTCCTGAGCAGAAAGGTGCTGTCACACAAGTGCAGACTAACACAAACACGCACCCACAAGCAGGCATAATAAACTAACACACACACACACACACACACACACCTACAAAGCAGATGACCTTTGAACTGATCTCAGATCTCATCCCTCCTGAAAATGATGTGTGGAGGGGCCAGCTGGAAGCCTTGGATAGAAATACGCTGCATTACATTTAATCTTTCAGCAGACGCTCTTATCCAGAGTGACTTACAGCAAGTACATTGACATTCCCCCCTGAGGCGAGCAGGGTGAAGTGCCTGAACCCAAGGACACAACATCATGTAGCCACAGCTGGGAATCAAACTCATAACCTCCTAATCACTAGCCCAATGCTTTAACCGCTGAGCCACATTCACAATTCATCTGACTGAATTTACATTTATTCATTTAGCAGACGTTTTTATCCAAAGCGACTTACAATAAGTACAGGGACATTCTCCCTGAGGCAAGTAGGGTGACATGCCTTGCCCAAGGACACAACATCATATAGCCACAGCCGGGGCTCGATCTCACAACCTTCCGATCATGAGGCCAACATCTTAACCATTGAGCCATCTGATCCCTAAATATTTGTAGCAATGCTCTCGTTCTTTTTCTCCCTCTGTCTGTGTGTCTGTCTGTGTGTCTGGGTGTGATGAGGTGCAGTTGTCCAGGGTGAGTGAGGGCTGCAGTTGTCCAGGGTGAGTGAGGGCTGCAGTTGTCCAGGGTGAGTGAGGGCTGCAGTTGTCCAGGGTGAATGAGGGCTGCAGTTGTCCAGGGTGAATGAGGGCTGCAGTTGTCCAGGGTGAGTGAGGGCTGCAGTTGTTTCCCACTCTTTGGTATTGTTCAGTTGTTTTGACCCTGCTCTGTCAAAAGAATTTCAAACAACAGATTTCACCATTCTGGTTGTTTTCAAGCGAGGCCTCATGTAAAATAGATAGGGGTGGCACATTTATTGAAGTTTGATTTAAAGTGCAGGGCAAAAAGAGAGAGAGAGAGGGAGAGAGCGATCTTGTCATAAATTATTTTACTCATATCTACCCCTGCTATGTATGTTGAATTCCTAAATAATGCATCACCTTGCGCATAATTAGGACAACAACACAATTTTCTTTTTCACTCACGCTTCAAGAAAACTAGAGACGTCTTTTTGTTTTATTATTATCATTCTTTTTAATGGATGAAGAGGGCACCTGATTGATCTGGAAGAAAAAAAAAAGAATAGAAAAGAAAAAAAACATTTGCAGCCCTCCAAATGACAGTCGTTGTTTTAAATTCATGTTTCACTCTAAATGATATAGGTTATCATTCCGTCTCTCATTATCATTTAGACACCCAATAAGAGAGGGTAATGTGTGCTGGAATTCAAGGCTGCACAGTAATGTTGTTCTCAATGATGTACATGTATATTTGTTTCACAGAGTGATTATGGCCATGCAGAATGGTTGCCTTTTGATTCTAACGCCATGTGACAAATGCAAAGAAGCACTGTAAAAGAACGGAGAGTAAAAGGTATGAAGCGATTATTTTAATGCAATCTTTTTTTTTTTTTTTCTTTCTTGGAGATAACACCTTTACAGAAATGGCCTTGAAGCATTAGCTGCAGACAGGATATATACTGTAGGTAATCTTCGGCTTTGAGACATTACGCTACATTTATCTGTGACCCACACTCTTTATATCATTACAGTTAAAGTCCATGAAAGTGTGTTTAGACAAAGATGAAGGCATTACCTGCTCTGAAACCCCTAGTGCTATTAGTGAGCTAAGCACTGGCGATGTGAACTGGATATTAAATATCCTTTATCTTAAATTTCTCTCTCAGCCTCGGGTAAGCCGATATCTCACTCCGCCTTGCCTTATATTGCTATTGCTGTAATAAATACACAGATATCAATGGTCGGAGTTTGTCCCAGTCTGAAGAGATTAGGTGGACCATGACTCCCTTCGTGGAGAAGGAGAGGTGTACTGATGGATGGATCAAGAGGAGCTTTGTGGGAGAGGTATGGAGGATGATACTCTAGCTGTGAGGGGGGAAATGGCCGGGTTCAAAAACAGAGGATCGACAAAGGAATTTTGGGGAGACAGCGAGTGGCATCCGGTGAAACTGGCATCCGGTCTGTTTTTGGACTCTCGAAGGCACCCTGTATGCACACACGCACACACACAAACACACACACACACATTCAAACCTGCACACATACTTACAGAACATGCAGGAACACTGTACATTACAGTACAGTACAGTAAATACAGTATGTACACACACGAGTCAGCGTCACAGCCTTCACCAGCAGAGGAGGTGGTGGCGGCGTGTCTGAAACAGGATCCTTTTCCCGGAGGCTCTAAAGGTTGATGAGATGAACCTACATCTTCTCTTCCTTCATTACACTCTCGAAATTACATACACTTAAGGAAAAAAGAGAACGGGTCATATAAGGGCTGGAATCTATTTAAAATCCACTCCTCTGGGTGAAAAATGGGACACTTTCTAAATCTCTACTCATCTTTTCACTTGTCTATCCATCTATCCATCCCCTGTTTCTGGAAACAGTGGCTACTGTAATTACTGACTGTTTCTTCTACATGGTTATGGTTGGCACCTGGGAATGACACATTGATTGTGGGTATGTGCCTTAGGGCAACTTTACCCCCATCCCCCCTTCACACACACACACACACACACACACACACACACACACACACACACACACACACACACACACACACACACACACACACACACACACCCCTGAGTGAAGTGAATGCTCATAGATAGTCCAATGTACAGCCTTAAACTCCTGCCTGCCTGGAAAGGCTTCCATTCCTGTCTTGCTCAGAGATGGTCCTATAGCGAGCTACGTCTGGATGCAGAACTACTTGCCCTACATCCCAGCACCAGAACACCTGCAGATCTGATGCCATGAAACAATAGATCAAATAAACTCTCACATCGCCAAAACCTTTTCATAACCGTTCTACTAAAAGGGGCTGGCGGGGCTGCTTTGCCCCCTGAACGTTATAATGCTAGGTAGTTCCGACGGAAAAGATAACTGTTGGCTCTCACCAAAATAGCTGCACTTACTCCATGCCCCATTACTGTCATGTTTGATGAAAAAAAAGACAAAACACAAACAGCTTAGAAAGAGCGTGCATGATAAACATGTGTGGTGGGCGTAACAAAGGACCCAAAACCAGCTCATAACTTCCTGGATATGAATAGCCTTCTGTGAAAGGTCACCACCATGACAACGCTGTGATGGATGTCACCGACGTCCAATTAAATCTTTCAACAACAAAAAAAAAACGGAGCCTTGGAGGCTCTCTGTGTGCTTATTAAATATAAAACAGCTAAATCAGAAGTCAGAGGGGCTTCTCTGTGTTTAATGCTGCCCTGTACAACCAAGAGAGCGTCTCTCGATTATTCATGCTGTTGATTGGACGGTCAATATCGCAACGGATCCTTGTTATGAATGTTTGTAACCAGGCACAAAGGTCACTTGCCAACTTTTTGGGCGTTTTGAACCTTTTTTTCTGACAAGGATAAATAGAAGAAGACAAGAGCAAAGAGCAATGCTCCTGAGTTTTGTGCAACGCAAATATTTGCGGCTCTGTTGTTAGAGTTTTCCCTCCCTTTTCCTCTGTGTCCATCTCTCTGCCTCCCCCTTTCTACCTCTCTGTCTCTCTCTATCGCTCTTGCATTTCCCTCCCTCCCTCTCTCTCTGACACACACACACACACACACACACACAAACAAGCTCACTTCTCATCAATTAAATGGGGACAGAAATTAGTATGTGTTTGAGCGGTTTAAGCATAAAACAGCTAAATCAGAAGTCGGAGGGGCTTCTCTGTGTTTAATGCTGCCCTGTACAACCAAGAGAGCGTCAGTAACCTGGGCCAGTGAGGAGCAGTACAGTCTGTTCACGCAGGCAGTCTGGCAGTCTCCTGCCAGAGCCAGAGGCAGGTGTCCCACACAGAAGCCTTCCTACTCCTTAACTCTAGTTGAACTTATGTTTCTTTTTTTTCTATTTTGTATATCCACTCTGAAATTATAGATGAGGATAATAATAATAATGTCATTTTATTCCTGAATCTCAGTCATTACCTGCAGTAAAGTGCTGCTAATTGATACTAGCAGAGAGATAATGATTGCTATGCCCTCCAGGAACATATTATTGCAATATTAACCTTTGTATATACTTATATGCAGAAGACCCAGGCCCATTAAGTGATCTGTAAATCTTACTTCTCTGGTAATGCCATTACAAAAGAATGGATACTCGGAGGTGTGCCCTTTTCCTGATTAAGTGTGTCCAGGGTTTCTCAGTCGTCTGCAGGAAATTGATGACATGGAAGTGCAATTTCCGACGTCTCGATTCTCTTATGGCCGTAAAGGTTCTCGTCTGGGTCCTTCGATGTGTGTCACGCAGGAATGAGGGCTGGTTCGACCATCTCCCAGCACGGAGGCCCAGCGACACTCTGCTGGACCCCCCTGAAACGAGGCAGCTCCCTATTTTTGCGACACGCGGCAACGTTGCAGAAATGTTTCGTGTCAGATTCTACCGGGTCAAAGACAAGCGACTGTAGCTTCAGTCAGATTTAGATGTGTGCTTCAGGGTGAGGTTGTGTTTGTATGGACACGGTGCAGCAGTACTTATCCTCTGTTATCTGCCCTTGCGATCTGACTGTTAAGGAGAAACACAACAAAAGATAACTGAGGCTTTGCTTAAGAGATCCTGCAGCACAGCAGCACACTACTAGTACTGCTGACATACTGCGAAGGAAAACAAATGAATTCAACCAGGGCCGCTTCATGTGTATACATATGTGTGTGTGTGTGTTCTTCTGTGTACGTGGCTGCCTGCGTGTCTGAAGACAGCGATTCAAACCCATGACAGAGATCACGTCCAAAACGACTTCTTAAGGCAGAGTACAGGAAATTGGGATGATGTCGTCTGAGCCTGTGACCTCTTGGCACAGAGTAGGGCTGACGTCCTGTGGCCACGCTCTGCCCTTAACCTCTCCGCCTGCAGTAACACCGGCCCGCCTGTAGAGGAATGGAAATACAGCAGCAGGAATCGGATTCTTTATTCATAAAAAATACAAATAAACTATATGTTTCTACTGCTCATGTTGCATCATACATGTTTTGATTCATATGTCATGCAATTGTCTTTGGCCAATTTTGTTTTTGCTCATTTTTTGAGGGGGTTTAGGAGATGATTTCTTTTTTTCCTTTTTTTTGAACACACATAGCCTTTTTATTCAAGGATGGTTGATGACCTAGAAAGATTGTCTGTTGGAATTCATGTCTGTCCTCTCATGCTTGTAACACAAGGTCTTTTGTCCTTGGCAGTTTGTTACAAACAACTAGCGTAATTCCCATGTGATTGGAGATAATTCCTGGATAATTTTAAGGATAGTGGTACTGTGTTGCAGTTCTCTGACAAAACACTGCATTCCTTTATATTCTCCCATTGTTGTGTGGGTCTACAGAGCAGACATTAACCTAGTAAGCCTTCTCTTTGTCCCTGGTAACTGGAGACCGTCTGTTAGTGTACACAGAGGTTAGAGTGACTGAGCACTTTTGCGGCGTGGCAACACTTGACACTTGATTCAGAATCTCTGCTGTCTTTTGTTCAGGGTGTGCAACTTCTCTGATTATAGGAAACAAGGTTAAGGTGTAATAGTTTAGTTTGTAGTTTGCACAGTGTCCAGGTTTACGTGGCTTGAGTGACAGTTCAGCTTTTCTCTAGTCTTTGCAGTTTAGTGTTTCTCATCCAACATCCAATTAGGTCTGTCTAAGCCTGCTGCTGTCCTCTGTAAACTCCCCTACTTTAGAATAACTATGCAGGTTAGAATCTCACTGACACACCAAAGCCCCATGCCAGTGCCCTTGCCGGGGTCTCAACCCCAGTCTTCAGTTTAAAGAACGGTAGTTTGCCTGTGACTGGACTAGAAGAGACTAGATCTCGTGTGTCCGGCGGAGGTCATCGGCGGTCTGCAGGTTCTAATTATGAGCTAATAGCCACTGAGCAGGTCATTTGGGTCCATTACTGGGCGCCTGTAGGTAGTTAACAGCCCACAGCATAACCCAGGCGCCTTAATGTTCCCTCGGAGGCCGTTAGCGCTCTGTCACCAGCGGCAGCTGCCTCATTACTGCGATTAGAAACCAATTGATAGGTAATAGTAAAATATGATGGCTCACTATGCAGGAAATATGGACTCTGGTTGAAAGGTGAGGAGACAGAGGCAGTGGCTGGGGTTAGCTGAGATGTCAGGAGATGGACTCAGTTCATATCTGGGATGGGGGAAGACATCCCACTGGTTCACCTCAGCTGTTTCCTTTCCTAAGATTGAACATCCTAATCGCTGCCATGCCATTTGACCAACTGGATGTTCCTGTAGTTCAAGCACACTGCTAGTGTTGACAAGAGTCTCAGAAGTCGTCTGCAAACTCTGTTACAGTGAATCCTATGGATGCCAGGAATTCCAGCTGCGATTAATATGCAGACAGTCTGAGGTCTGTTGAAGCGTTGGGTCATATTTCACTCTTGTTTGTCACTAGGAGGGCTGAGCTTCCAGCACTGGCCTAATTGTCAACCCATGTCTCTGATTTTGTTAAGTCAGCCATATGTAGAAAGTTTCTCCAAGTCTCACTCTGTCTGTCTCTCTCACCCGCAGTCGTTCAGCTATATCAGCTATGCCGGAATATTTTAAACTTTCAGCAATCATTATTACATCTTTTATGCTCAACATTGTTCCAAATCAACTTGAGTCTGATGCTTTCAGACATGTTTCTTTCCTGTACAGACATTGATTCAGGTGATTTAAATTAACCTCAGTCCAGTTCTCAGTCACAGACAACACAGGTTGATTTGTTAAGTTTGACCTGACAAGATATCGAGTAGGAATTCTGTGCAGGGATCCCTAAAAGGGTCTACTATCTGAATTAATAAACTGGAAAGTTGTATTTCGAAATATTTGCCTCTGTAGTAATTGTGTGAGCAGTATCATTAATAATCATGACTGGCAAGAATGTGGCCTCCCCCCATTGTGGAACAGGAAGAAACAGTAGTATGTTGTAGAAATAGAATGAGGTTCACATACGGGATTAATGTAGCCAATAATGATGAGATTGTACTGAAATGAATATTGCCTTGCAAATGTTTGTTATAGTTGTGCTTCTCATTTAGTGAGATGTCAGACTTGAAAGTGTAATTGAGACTAATTTTAAGCAAAAGTTTTAAGTTTACAGTCACAGAGGGCTCAGAAAATCAAATTGTTTAAAATTGCACTCACTCACTTTTCATTAAAGTGGAATACTTTCAAAACATGTCTTCATCAAAGACCTGGAACAGATTATTCTTTGTGAAACTCAATTTGAAGAAGTCAAGCACTTTCTTTTCCCCACATGAGACAGCCCTTCTGGTGTGTTTGCATTTAAGTTTAAACTGGGCAGAATTTAAAGAAACACACACTCACACACGCAAGTGCACACTCTCGGACACACAATGTGGTACATACAGCTTTCTGGAGGCTGTGGTCTCCATGTTCTGATCTTGTTGGGTCTGCTGCTAATACTTCAAATCAGGAATACGATTCTGAGGTTTTAGGAGGGCCACATTCCCTGACAGGGAAGAGCGAGAGTGGAAGACAGAGAGAGTGGAGGGAAGAGTGGAAGAGATAGAAGAGAGAGAGAGAGAGGGAGGGAGGGAGAGAGAGAGAGAGAGAGACAGAGAGAGAGAGAGACAGAGAGAGGGAGGGAGGGAGGGAGGGAGGGAGGGAGGGAGGGAGGGAGGGAGGGAGGGAGGGAGGGAGGGAGGGAGGGAGGGAGGGAGGGAGGGAGAGTGAGAGAGAGAGGGAGGGAGGGAGAGAGAGAGAGACAGAGACAGAGAGAGGTAGGGAGCGAGGGAGAGAGGTAGGGAGGGAGAGAGAGAGGTAGGGAGGGAGAGAGAGGGAGGGAGAGAGATACAGAGAGAGAGAGAGAGAGAGAGAGAGAGGGAGGGAGGGAGAGAGAGAGAGAGAGAGACATAGGGAGGGAGGGAGGGAGGGAGGGAGGGAGGGAGGGAGGGAGGGAGGGAGGGAGGGAGGGAGGGAGGGAGGGAGGGAGGGAGGGAGGGAGGGAGGGAGGGAGGGGGAGAGACAGAGAGAGAGAGACAGAGAGAGAGACAGAGAGAGAGAGAGAGAGAGAGAGAGAGAGAGAGAGAGAGAGAGTCCGGTCTGAGTCAGGGTGTCCTGGGCAGACGTCCCCAGATGTCCCCAGACGTAGAGGAGGAGCTGATATATCTTCAGGTCAGCAAAAGTAGTAATGAAAGGAAGGTTGTCTGGAGTCACCAGTACACCTCTGCACGCTGTTCTCTTTACACACACACACACACACACACACACACACATACACTCTTACTGGAATGTATACCTATTTCCCTGTAAAATACTGTACATACCCTCTTTAAACAAGCAGTCCAGTTTGAGGAGAATTCAGGGGCATTACACTAAGAAACAAAGAAAGTGCTTAGATGGATGTCAAAATAATATAAGGTGTGTGTGTGGGGGGGGGGGGTGGTCTGACGGTGTCTGGCTAAGCACCTGTTGCTTTAAAGTTGAAGCCAGCTGCCTAGTAAATAGCAGCTGTAATAAATGTTGAATGAAGAAATTTAAGAGAAACATAAATGATGTTGTTGTCGACTATTTATGCAGTAAGCGACACTGTGACTTAGCATATGAACTCGGTACCATCTGATCTAATCTAGTTTTCATTTCAAGAATGAAATACTGAGCATAAATACAATGCAACGACAATATATCCATATTCAAACATAAAACTATGCATTAATTTTCCTACGTTTCGTCTCATTGTTTTTTCTCCTCCAGCCATATGTGTACTCTGTGTCAATTTGTTATTCCCAAAAGCGTTATGCAAAACTTATTTAACCGCTGGCTATATGGTGTGTATCTTAGATGCACATTTGAAGTGATTTGCATGCTTAAGTCCATATGGAAACTTCCTTTTGACCTGCTTTCCCATCCCCGTGGTATTGTCAAGCCTGTCACCCGATAAAGAATCACTTGACTTGCTGCAACAAGTTCAAAAGGAGCTGAGGACGCCTCTGTTGATCCATGAAGAATGGAGTAAAGGAACACCCTACTGCTCCCCCTATCATTCCCATAGAGATAGTGATATTATTGATGGGATGGCTATGGTAATTTCTTTAGAGACAAACTTTTATTTTGGAATTTGTTCAAAAAGGAATTTCATACGCATGAAAACTGGAAAATGCAGGGCTGAATTCCTAACCGTTTAAGGGGGCAGCATGAGAATCAGATTTTCATAGTGAATAATGAATGTGGACTATCTTATAAAAAAATATGTTTTGTCTGGAAGGAAAAGAAAGTACAGCCGGGTTCTTCCTCTCACTAGATTATCTATTAATGTTCCACTGCAACAACCAGAAAAAAAAAATGAAAATACAGTTTAATTTTATTTAAGTATTATTATTATAATTTTCAAAATAAGTGACTACATCTACAAAAGAATATGCACCATTTACTAAATCAAGAGGACAAGATGTAGAAGAAGGAATAACTAAACCAGTCTTATTTTTCAGGAAAATAATGTTTAACGTGTACTTATGTGTCACAAAGAGTGCATGTTAAAAAATCATCGCCACTTAGGCTCATTCTTCACACTTGCCAAACAGCAAGGTCCAGATCAGTTACATGCCCAGATGGAGCATGATGCACTCCTAGCACGCCTGTCATACCGCCATAGTGACCGTTATGGGAGTATCTTTGACTCTATCTCCCTCTGTCTCTCCCTCTGTCTCTCTCTCCCTCTCTCTCTCTGTATCTCCCTCTGTCTCTATGTCTCTCTCCCTGTCCCTCTCTCCCTCCCTCTCTCTCTCCCTCTCTCTTTCTCCCTCTCTCTGTCTCTCTCTCTCTCTTTCTCTGTGACACACACACACACGCCACACACACACACACACACACACACACACGCCACACACACACACACACAGCTCTACATGGCACGGGTGAGGAGAGGAGGAAACCTAGCGCGTAACCCTGTTGTGAAAACTCCCCCAGAAAAGACCATTGTCAACCTGTGTCCGGTTCAGGGGGATTTCATACCACTGGAGTTCACTGCCATCATGCGTGTCATAGTTGGACATTTTGAATAATCAAGCCCTGTCTCCCCCTCTGCCCCAGCCTTCATCACTCCACTGTCTCTCTCATTGTCAGCATCTCTCTGCATGCCCTCTCTGTCTCATCATCAGCTCAGTCACATGCACTCACATTATAGAAAAACAAGCTGTCCAAGGGAGTACTTGATACTTTTTTTATTATTACCAAACCGTTCCCATAATTACGCCTGTAATCATTATATAATCCCACAACAAAGCTTCTATTGAGGCAGTGGCTTTTGTCAAGGCTGGGACACTGAATCTATAATTGCATTATTCAGTCTCTTCCAGCCCCCCTATAGAAGAACAAGCCATCCTGATAGGAAAATTCATTTCAGAAGCCTATATCGTTGTCCTGTGCAGAAAAAGTTAAGCCACGAAAAGTTTAGACTCCCCTTGAAATGTTCAGCTCTTTAAAAGAAAAAGAAAAAAACATTTTCCCACGTTATACTTGGAAGTGAAGAATGAGAGGGCGTTATTTGGCGACTTTTGCTCTGTTTTAATACCAGGTGTGGAGATCCAGGGTTCAACGTCTTCAATTGTATAAAAATATCACATTTCTAAATACGAATTGCTTTGAAACGAGGTGTTAGGAGGTTAAACCCTGTTCGTCAAGGCGTCAGAAAAAAAAAAATAATAATAATAATATTAATAACCTCCCCCAGGAGCGGGTTTGCAACATAACAGGCTTATTTTCCATTAAATCCAAGGTTACAGTCCAGATGAACGTCATTTTATCTCTGATCACTTCTCTTAGGCACTTCTCTTGATGCACAGATTTACCCTGCTGGAGTTTTGCACAAGAAACACAGTTGAAATAGTTTCCTGAAAAAGGTAAGAAATTCTACTTTTTTTCTTCCCTAAAATATATAATTCCTTATCAATTGTAAGTCGATGCATGCTGGAAAAATAAGATTTCAAGAATGACAATGTGCATTTAGGCTACGGTTCAAGAGAGAATTAGACATATTTAATAACAATGTTTATGGGAAACTCAAGGTCAGACACCAAACCGAGAGGTCTAGATTCAGTTTCGACCACAAACACGGGTAATTCAATGAATTACATTTTCTTTAAATCCTGTTATTTGATGGTGGGTTCAGTGTTACTAAGCCCCATCCATGCTGAATGCAGCCGGAGCCGATCCAGTCGCTGTGCTTTAACGCTGCGAAACCACAATAGAGCTGCTTTCTGAACGGTGCATTTCAGCTCCCAGATAGGGGGAGTCCTGAAGCTGAGAGATGGAAATGTGCTGAGATGCACCGTGATCAGGATCAATGAACACGTTTAACCAGAGAGAAGAGAAAGAAAGAAAAATATATAGAAATAAAACGCTCTTTCTTTAAGTCAGGATGGTGTGTTGAACAGTCAGAAGGAACATGGTGGTGGAGGAGGAGAGGATTGTAACAGGTCTGAAGAGCACTTTTCCCCTTTCAGCGAACAGAAAATGATCTGGTCACTCATAAGGACAAGCCTCATTATTCACTGAACACACAGTCAGGCAGATCATCGTTCACAGGCTGGAGTTTTTACTTCTTATTCTTCACATTTAAAGGTAAGTAACGCTGGTTATAGTGGCTTTGGGGAGGTTTAGGATTTGCAACTCGACAGCTTTTCGCTTTTGGAAGTCAGTTTACGGAATAATTCTCATAGCAGATCTATTGCAGCATCTCTCTTCATGATAATAAGAAATACACAGTCTAATGAAATATCCCTAACCTTCGGTTATCAGGGGGGAAACAGCAACATAACAGCAGAATGCGATCACATGCACGCTCGCCTTTGAAGTTACTGTACAATTATTATACTGTATCATCCAGTGTAAAGCTATAGACCAAATTGGATCCAAACTAAAGATTCATCATTTATGACATCGCTTTGACCTTGTTTTCCAATGCCATGGTTTGTGTGCGTAAAGGTTTTGGAGACGCGTGAACAGTTGTTCGGTCCGTCTATCCGAGATTACTTTCTGGAAGTATTTCTATGTTCCTCTAAGAATCTGCTCGGAAAAACTTTCTCTCTGCATCCCCAGGGGTCTCTGGTTAGGATTTCAGAGGAACCTTGGCAGCTGATGGTTAGAGAAATAAGGATTAAAGTGATCTGGTGCATGCCATGTGTCCAAACCTGCCAGACCTGCCATTTTGTGATGGACCTCTGATCAAGCCCCTCATTCTGCTCTCCTTATGATGGCATTTTCAACAACTGAGGGTGAAATGTCATATCAAACTATAAAAACCCTTTTGATCTTGACACAACGCTCCTATCACGAGAAACGAGGATATTTAACAACTTCATACAAACATAGTTGCTCTGGGGGGAAATAGTGGAGATCTGGGGAAAGTTCAAGCACATTTTTAGGAGATGTGAGAGGTTGCATCCTATCTGGATGACAGATAGTTTAATGAAAATGACCTGGACAGGGTGGGCTGTTATAGCTTCTAATAATTCCGGTTATCGTTCCTGATTATTCATGCAATCTCTAATTTACTTTTAATGTGTTTAAGAAAAGGGAAAGCATTTTGCATATGTATTGTTAGGCATCGTTAAGCCGTGTCCTTGCGTCTAAACCTGGAGATGATTTTCTTTAGTTCAGACACATCTTTGACCCCTGATCTCCTGATGTTGCTGCCTAACAATCAGCTAACTGGGAACATCATCTTGGAGAAAAGCAAAATAAAAACAGGACAGACTCCAACACAGGTGCCCCTCTTTAGAGGAGCAGGCTCACCTTGAGTCTTAAGGGAGACCACCTCCCCATGTAAGTACAGCTGACCCCGGGGTGATCTGACCCCTGATCACATCAACTTACGGACACTAACAGCACAATGGCTGTTCGAACACACAGCATTCAACAATGTCCATGTCATTGTATTGTGTAACTGCTGTTTTCTATTTTTGCAACGTGGAGTTTAGATACATGGTTCTTCCTCTCTTTGTGGAAAGAAAGGGACAGATGCCATGCTGTGCTGATGGGCTGTGAGTCTGTCATTGTTTAGTGGTATTTACCAGGCGGATATTATGTCTGTAATACTGTCTGGGCGTGGGCTTGACTTTCTATGCTCTTTTCATTATTACTGATTTGAGTTGAAATAGCGATGGACAGGAGTTCAAATTGGTTTGTTCCCTATTCTCCTTTTATTCTTTCGACTTGGTTGTTGAACCTCTATGCATTATAAATGTTCTAATCTAAGCAGTTCACCACTGGACACAGTAAGGGCTAAAGCAGAGTGAGGTGTAGTTTAAAAAAAAAATAAAAGAAAACAAATTGTAATTTAAAGAATTAATTAAGGAGTTTAAGTGTTTAATGTGGGACATACAATAAAAGTAAAACTAGAAATCAGTAATGGCAACAATAATTATATTAACTATTAATGATTTGTGTTATTATCGCACATATTATTGTTTTGTTATTATTGTTAGTGTTTGACTGGTACTGATAATGCTAGTTTATGTAATACAATAATAAAAAATGCAATATTCTGTACATAAATAAGACATATTTCCCAAAATTATACTGAGTCTAGAAACTTTTTTGCATATTTCTGTCAGATTTAAGACTCAAAGTAAATCAAATGTAACAACATGCCATGGTAAAAAACACGTTGCTTGCAGTTGTCTAAATCCCATTCCTAGATAAGGAAGTGTGAGTGTGTGAGTCATGACTCTGAACAGATCGTCCTCAGCTCCACCTGTGAGCTGAGAGACCTGAGGAACAGGTTGAGGAGAGGGAGGACGAGGGAGAGACAGAGAGGGAGAGACAGAGAGGGAGAGAGGGAGAGACAGAGAGGGAGAGAGGGAGAGACAGAGAGGGAGGGAGAGAGAGGGAGAGACAGAGAGGGAGAGACAGAGAGGGAGAGACAGAGAGGGAGAGAGGGAGAGACAGAGAGGGAGAGACAGAGAGGGAGAGACAGAGAGGGAGAGACAGAGATGGAGAGAGGGAGAGACAGAGGGAGAGACAGAGAGGGAGAGAGGGAGAGACAGAGAGGGAGAGAGGGAGAGACAGAGGGAGAGACAGAGAGGGAGAGAGGGAGAGGGAGAGACAGAGAGGGAGAGACAGAGAGGGAGAGAGGGAGAGACAGAGGGAGAGACAGAGAGGGAGAGAGGGAGAGGGAGAGACAGAGAGGGAGAGACAGAGAGGGAGAGAGGGAGAGACAGAGGGAGAGACAGAGAGGGAGAGAGGGAGAGACAGAGAGGGAGAGACAGAGGGAGAGACAGAGAGGGAGAGAGGGAGAGACAGAGAGGGAGAGACAGAGGGAGAGACAGAGAGGGAGACTGTGTCACGCTTCGGATCTCATCGCATCAGCGGTCCTTTTTCTCAAGCATGTCAGTCTGTCAGTCAGTCAGTCAGTGTACGCTGAAGCCGGATCTTTCTCAGCGAGAACTCCTAAAACCACCCGGCCCACTGTGATAGTGCTGAGCAGAGACATGGGTGGAGAGGTGTATTCTCTCTGAATCGGGCTCTCTATCAGCTGCATGCAGCTCTGGAGAGATAGCTCTGGCACGCCATGCCTGCTCATCTTATTGGCTATTAGTAATTAATTAATAGTGAACCAGCCCTCTCCACTCACTCAGAGGTCAAAGACTACCACCCCTGAGGTAGTACACTCTAACCTCACCCTCCTCCCAGCCTCACCCTACCCTCACCCCTAGCCACCAGCGAACGGCAGGGTTGCGTAGTGCTGTAAGGGAGGAGGGGGGGGGGACGGCATGTCACCCAAGTGTTAGGCTGAGATGAGTCTTGTAGTACCGTCACCTTCATGTAGAGGGGTCAGAGGAGGGGAGGGCTTGAGAGAGAGGGGGGGGGGTGTCTGGAGAAACAAATATCACATAGGACTCACTTGAACTGGAGCTCAAACACAACCTAAAATCATCTGTCTTTGTGCTTTAATGAATAGCTGTACATGCATAAATATCAATGCTTGTTTATAAACAGTTGTATTGACAGGCTCTACCTTTTGTAGTGAAGCTAGCCAAATCAGCTTTTAAATTCCTTTTGAGATTGTTATGCATGTGAGATCCTTCTTTGAGGGTGTTTGATGTCATGTTTAGGGTCTTGTGACTGTGGCTGTCGGGGATGGCAGTACAGTGGGCTGGGGCTGCTGTTGTGAAGGGTGTGTCTCCTACAGTATTTCTCCTCAGCCGGTGGGGCTTGTCCACTGTTGTGAAAGAGCAGCAACTCTGACTGCTGCACCTCAACCTTAGTGAGTCAGATTAGGGTGTGGGGGGGCTGAGGTAAAGTAAGCTGACCCTGGATCTGTGCTGGGATCACTCCTGCAGGGTCAGAGAACAAGCTCAGATAGCTTCACGCTTGATTGGCAGAGGCATTGTGTGTGTAATACAGTGATTCCCTTTGTGTTAAAAGATTCCCTGACATTTTGTCTTGAGCTATGAATCCTAGCTGCATCCGCATGTTTTTCGAGACGAGAAATGTAGATGTCACAGACAATGAAACCAACCAAACAAAAACAAAATAACAAAGAAATCGTACCCAACTTATCGTGAATCATGTTTTTGTAGTTTTTTATTTTTTGGGGGGAGGGGGTGGTGCCCTTTAAATACGTTTACTGCGAGGGAGAGAGAGGAAAAGATGGAGGGAGAGAACAAGAAAAATACAGCAATAGAGAAGTCGAGGGCGCACGTTAAGCGTCAGCCTTCAGAATTTTTTTCTATAAAAATAAAACATTATTTGTTTGAGTAAGAAAGGGGCTTGCTTGAGCTAGAATTTTGATCATTTTTCGTCTGTGAAAGAAGACACTGTTCTGGAGAATGTATCTGTATGGATTTGGACCTGGGGGTGATCCTTGATTTGAAGGTTCATAGAAGAAATGTGTTGATTTGCCCTGGCTAACACTGCTTTGGCAGGGTGATCTGGCCTTGCCACCCGCATCTACACACATCTGGCCCTATCAGCCATGTGCACTATTTACAGTGAACCCTCGTTTTTCACGGGGGTTATGTTCCAAAAAGAACCCGTGATAAGCGGAATCCGTGAAGTAGAAACCTTATTTTTTTTTACAATTATTATACAATTAAATACTCTATTATATATTAAAACCAAAGAACAAACCCTTTTTACAGGCCCAAGCATTTGTTTAACAAATAAAAGTACTATATACTGTAAACCGCAACTTTATTGATGCACAGGTTTGTGTTGGAGAGACAGTTTAGCCAATCAGAATGCAGAAGACAATGCACGAGGCAAATCCGTGAAGTAGCGAAACCGTGAAAAGTGAACCGTGATATAGCGAGGGTTCACAATTCTAAATAATATACTGTGTGGTACTTGGTGTGTTGGTGAGTGATAGACTAGAATTATCAAAGTGTTTGTAGTTCAGGGTGAGGGTGGGGGTCTGGGATTTCTTCAAGTTCGTTAGCATTAGGATTTATGAATGCATTGCATCCTGTCAGGTCTATTTCCTTTTGATGTGCGGAGGAGCACTGCATTCCAGCCCTGTCATTTCTGTAGACAACAGCTTAACACAAACAGGCAACAGGCCATCAATCAGGCCTCCTCAAGCATGGCACTAGACTGTTTAACAGGCTGTGTGGCAGGGCTGAGACACTGCTGCATATCTGAACCTGGGAGGAGATGATGGTGCTTGTAGACAGAGGCTACGCACGTGTCACAGTGTCCAGATACTGGGATGTGTGGGGGGGGTGCGTTTGGGGGGGGGGGTGGGCGTGTACGCGTGCGGGAAGAGGCCACGACGTTCTCTCGCACCTCCTTTTCATGAAGAGAGCCCCCCCCAGCCCCACTTCCGATGCCTGTGCTCTCCACCTCTGACCTTTCTCATCCCTGACCGCCCCTCCAAACCCCCCCCCCCCCCCGCCCCCCCCCCCCCCTCCCGACGACTAGTTAGAGCCAACACACGTCCTCAAAGAGGCTCCCCCCCGGAGAACAGAGGCTGAGGGGCTGGTCTCCACACACAGAGAGGAGCAGGAGAGAGGACCCTGCACCTTTAATTATCATCAAGAGGTTTTCTCCAAAGGACGGAGGCGTTGCAGTTATGTTGCGTCGTAAATCTGCCCTGCATGCCGTATATTGTGTT
The DNA here is from genome assembly GCA_030340665.1 of Neosalanx taihuensis. NCBI lineage: Eukaryota > Metazoa > Chordata > Actinopteri > Osmeriformes > Salangidae > Neosalanx > Neosalanx taihuensis. Next base: position 13,923,301 of record CM059295.1, read on the forward strand.
GAACTATTACTGTACACTATTATACTGCATATCCAACTGCCTCTCCAGGACCTGATTTACATAATTGGATCTTTAATGAAACTTGCCTTGTGGAGAAAAAAAAAATATGGAGAAAAAAAAAGAAAGAAAGAAAGAAAATAACTGATGGAATGAAAAACATGATAGGAAGAGAAGCGGTGGAAGTATACGTTTTTAAAAGAGGGGAGGGTGTGAAGAGGATGAGGGTGTGTGTGTGTGTGTGTGTGTGGGGGGGGGTGTCGGAGCTTTAAAAAGAGAGGTAGTAAAGGGGAATTGCTGGAAAGAGGGCGAGAGAGCGGAGTGGGTATAGAGGAAGGGAAAGTGACCTGTCGAGCTCACACATCAGTGGCGGTGCTACAAATAGGATGAGATGTGCCTGTGAAAGCTGAACATTCCCAGCCAGGTCTCTCGGGTTATTACTACAATGGCTGGATATTCTTTAGCCTGGGGGATTTTAGCTCTTCTGTCTACACTCATTTCATATACGTGTTACGCAGCGAAGATGGGCCTTTTGTAGCGGGAAAAGCCGCTTCGCTGCCACACGCTCCTGTCTGACGGAATTCCTCCGTCGCAAATATTTTGACAGTGTCTAATCAGGAGGGGAGCAGGGTGGGGGGGGGGGTGGGGCGGGGGGGGGGGGTCATCGTTAGCGGCTGTGCTGGCTGTGTTGGAGCTCTCTGTGGGACAGCTTCAAAGCCAGGGGGCTGTTCTTTTAGGTAGAGGAGGGACGGAGGGGGAAGTGTGGAGGTGGTTTTGTGGAATTGTTGGTTTGTGTGTTTGCGCATTAGGGTGCTTTGGAACTGTGCTAATTTTGGGGGGTATCTATGAATGTGCTTTATTTGTGTCTGTGTGTGTGTGTGTGTTTGCATGAGAGATAAATAATCTGTGTGTGCCTATCGAGAAGTTACTTCCCTTATCCTCCAACTTGTCCATGTCTGTGAGGGGGCATGTGTTTAATTGGTTAATTAAATTCCACTTGCCTTTTTTCCCTTCGCTGTTGGAAGGTGAAGGTTAAAATCCTGATAGTGGCACTTTCAAACAGACGTGAGAGCAATAGATAATGACATGTTGTTTGTCCTGCGTTTCAAGGAGCTATCGTTTAAAACTGAACGTGAAAAAAACACCATCTCTGGCTTTTTAACGACACGTCAGCCGAGAGCCTCTTTAGCAGAGCGGTGGCGTGACAATATCAGGGTGTGTGTTTCTCTGTGTGTGTGTTTCTGTGTGTGTGTGTGTGTGTGTGTGTGTATGGTGGGAGACTAATCAGATGGCAATGTTAAAAACGTATATCAACTGAATGGTGGTGATATATCAGCATGTGCACGTGTGCACGTGTGCGTGTGTGTGTGTGTGTGTGTGTGTGAGAGAGTTGTGGTGCGTGGGCTGGAGGGCCAGATCTTAGCCCTCTGCTGCTGCACTCCTGAGAGATCAGAGTGGAGATCATGTGTCTGCTGGTTTACAGGTGGCTAGCAGGGCACCACTACAGAGAGCTGGAGGGCCGGAGCACGGGAGAGGAGGGTGGGGGGGGGAGAGCTTGATACACTACAGACGGGGAGAGACAAGGGTTGAAGTGTGGCGACTTGCAAAGAACTGCTGTTTGCCTTTTGGCGTAAAAAAAAAAAAAAAAGAAAAGAAAAAAAAGACCAGCTTGTCTTTATTTTTCTTCCCTCTATTTTTCTTAACACACATCTCCTGTCTTCTTTTTCCCTCCCTCCCTCCCTCCCTCCCTCCCTCCCTCCCTCCCTCCCTCCCTCCCTCCCTCCCTCCCTCCCTCCCTCCCTCCCTCCCTCCCTCCCTCCCTCCCTCCCTCCCTCCCTCCCTCCCTCCCTCCCTCCCTCCCTCCCAGCATTTCTCTCTCTCTATATCCTCCACCCTATGACTCCAGTTCTCACATCACAGGTGGACATGTATTGTATTATCCAGCCCCCCCCCTCCCTCCTCCACCCCTCCATCTCACCAGCAGACCCCCCTCCTGTGTAATTCCTTGAGGAGATGCCGGGGCCTCGGGTCTCGGGATTGTTCGTTGGCCCCCCGCAGACCTGAGCTCTCCCGCTGTTGATTCTCAGGGTAATGATGTCACGGCGATAGTGGAGGGAGCAAATGTCTCCTGATTCCACCATTTAACGGCTGGCTGAATTGGCTGATAATGATAGCACTGGCGTCTCCCCGCATCCAGACGGATCCGGCCCGACGAATTAACGGCTCCTAACCAGGGAGGGAGAGGGATAAAGAGAGAGGGAGATGGAAGGAGAGATGGATGGATGGATGGATGGAGAGAGAAAGGGGAAGGAGGGAGAGGAGGGGAGAGATCGACAGAGAAAACGAGAGAGGGATTGACCAGACGAGAGGCGAGGGGAAGGGAGATGGGGAGAGAGAGGAACAGCGGAGTGCCATAGGAGGAGAGGGAGCACCGAGTGAGGGGCTGAGGGGTGGGGGTGGAGGGGGGGTACTTAACGGTATCTGTTGTCTGCTTTAGAGCTAGCTGCTGGAGGTCTCATGACAGCACTGATAAATCTGGCATGATAAAAAAGTCAGGGAAATGTCGGCCTGTCGACACACCTCCATTAAGACATAGTAGGCTGGGCTCCGCCACAGGGAGTTAACCACACAGGTTTAATGTCACTTTTTCTCAGGTTACACGAACAGTCTCCGAATAGATTTCCCCCAAAAAAATGTTTCAGTACGTCTGTGTAATTTGAGTTAAAAGCAAGATCTTGACATTGGCCGTTATTGGTCACTCGCTAAAGACTAAAGTGATGGCACCGTCTGCGCTTAGGAACAACATCATTTTTCTTTCTCACCCCCCCCCCCCCTTACATTTGATTAAATATCATCCAAAATTATGCGTGCCGCATATCATCTTCTCCCAGCAAACTGAGAGGGCGTTTAAGCTTGCATTTTAAAACACAAGTTTCCCCAGGAGATGTCCCAGTACCGTATAACTGTTCTCCGTTTATGCAAAAGTAAATAAGTAGGCCCAAAAGGCAAATGAGTGTTCCAGCCTTCAAATACTAGCCCCTCTGTGAAGGCTGCGCTCCCTGACCACATCTTCAGAGGATACAGAGCCACGAGGGCGGGAAAAAGGACCACAACGGCTTCCTGTGTCTTCTTTTTTGCAAGAATAAATATGGAGTATTTATATATGTTTGTATATTAATCACATGCTCCAGTGTTAAAGCAGGAAGGTGATTCTCTGAGTCTTTGCTGTCGTGAGAGAGAGAGGCATCTGAAGACGTGCTTTCTTGAGGTTTATTCGCTGACATTTTGTTCATGGTTAACCATCAAGTGAAAATGATGACATTACATTACGCTCTCTCTCTTTCTGTGTCTATCACACACACACACACGAAACAATGAATGCTTGCCACCTGGTGTTTTAAAAACATTTGAACCGGAGCTGTGTTTGAGGAGCTGTCAGTTGTGTACGAACTGCTTGAAATTCCACGTTTCAAGGTGTGAGCTAAATAGTATTTACTTCGGGGAATTTATCTTTATTTATCTTCTTTATTGCCGAGGTGAATTTTAAAAGAGCTGTGTGTGAGTATTCCCAAGACACCCCAGCATTCTTTTATACACCTTTTAAGTCTTAAGATGTTTGGTGCCATGCCCCCACCAGAGACAACAACTTAACTGATCTTCCTCCTTTCCTGATGATTCCCACAAATCATCCTTGTTCAGCCTTTTTTGCGCTGTTCTTCTCTTGGATCGTTCGCTTCTTCTTCTGCGTGATCGTATGCGGTGCTCGTCTCTTCTTCTTAGTTTATTCGGATTTTTTTTCCCTTCCGTTTCATCCTTTTGTTCTGTCGTTCACTCCAATCGCGGTAATGGCGGCGTGGCGAGCTGAGTGGAAGTACTGGGCAGGATTTCTCGTTAGGCTCCAGACGCGTTGCGGTAAATAAGACTGTCAGGCCAGATCTGAGCGTGGGCAACGCAACATGACGGCCTCGCCGACACTTCCTCCAGACACGGGGGGGGGGGGACGACGACGACAAACACACACACTGGCATTCTGGAACAACGCGAAAAGAACGAACGTAAAGTACTGGAAGAGGGAAACTTCTGGAGGAACCTCTTCGATGTGCTCCCATCGTGAAGAGGCACAGTCTTCTTACAGCGTGGCTCTCCCAACAAGCGGCCGAGTGTTCGCGCCTGAAACGCTCCGGTCAAGAGGAAGAGGAACACACCTTAAAACCTGGGGGGGGTCCCCATCAGTCACACAGCAAAGCAGTCCTCTCCTGTCCTTCTCTCCTGCCCTCCTCTCCTGCCCTCCTCTCCTGTCCTTCTCTCCTGCCCTCCTCTCCTGCCCTCCTCTCCTGCCCTCCTTTCCTGCCCTCCTCTCCTGCCCTCCTCTCCTGCCCTCCTCTCCTGTCCTCCTCTCCTGCCCTCCTCTCCTGCCCTCCTCTCCTGCCCTCCTCTCCTGCCCTCCTCTCCTGTCCTCCTCTCCTGCCCTCCTCTCCTGCCCTCCTCTCCTGTCCTCCTCTCCTGCCCTCCTCTCCTGCCCTCCTCTTCTGTCCTCTCCTGTCCTCCTCTCCTGCCCTCCTCTCCTGCCCTCCTCTTCTGCCCTCCTCTCCTGTCCTCCTCTCCTGTCCTCCTCTCCTGCCCTCCTCTCCTGTCCTCCTCTCCTGCCCTCCTCTCCTGTCCTCCTCTCCTGCCCTCCTCTCCTGTCCTCCTCTCCTGTCCTCCTCTCCTGCGCTCCTCTCCTGTCCTCCTCTCCTGCGCTCCTCTCCTGCCCTTCTGTCCTGCCCTCCTCTCCTGCCCTCCTCTTCTGCCCTTCTCTCCTGCCCTCCTCTCCTGCCCTCCTCTCCTGCCCTCCTCTCCTGTCCTCCTCTCCTGTCCTCGCGACCCCCCCCCCCCGCCTCTTGTTGTTCACGCTGCTGTGATCTCATGAATTCCTCAGTTGTTGGTGCTGAACTCCTGCTTGTTAGAGCGCAGGGGTGGATGGGTGTTGATTGTGAGGACCCTCTGTGTGGGGGGCCTGTATTAGCGCTGTGAAATATCATCTCTGTTTAAATTTGCATGATGATGGTTCTGTGACCAGTCACTGCTAGATCAACCAGCCAGAGGCTTAGGTTGTGGAGACAAGATTCATATGTTAACCCCCCCCCCCCCCCCCCACCACCACCAGCCCACCCCTTCTACCTACCCACTCCACTCCCCCCCCCTCCTCTGTTCCATCTTGGGAGGTCTCGGTGTGAATGCTCGCTCCCCCCCCCGCCCCCCCACCTCCCCGCCCCCTGATAAGCGGCGATCACGAGCGACCGCTCGGCGGGCGATCCAGTTTCAGCCGACGGGATTGGGAAGCGTTTTTCCTCGAGAATCTGGCCGCCGTTTATTCCCGCTCCCCGTCTCTGGTCCCTCCTGCTCTCTCCTGCGTGTGCGGAGCGCTCCTCTGATTGCTCTGGCCTCGGGGCTCTCTCCAGTCTTCAGTGTTCACCAGATCCCTGTGATTATATTAATGGCCTCCCTCCTTTCCCTCTACCTCTCGCTCTACCTCCCACCATCCCTCTCTGCTTAGTGCTGGGCGTCCCGAGGAGAGTCTTGGGTACGGAGGGAGTGTGTATAGAGTGTGTGTGTGTGTGTGCGTGTGAGCGTAGAGGGAAAATGGATCTCTGACCGTTGAGGTCGCAGGTTTACAGGCTCAGCTGCCCCCAGTCCTCCCCCGGGGCTCGGTACTTAGCTCGCTGCGCTGTCGGAGAGCGACCTGACGATGTTGTAGTAGGAGCCGGGGGACACGCCTGCTCCAAGGGAGGAATGATAAGTAGGAACCCTCCTCAGTGAAGGTACATGGGACTGCGGCTCCATGCGCCTGGCTGACTGGCTGTTTACGCTGGTCGCTGTAGTTCCGCAGCACCCTGTGACCACTTCCAGCCCGAGAACACAGCGTGATAACGTTTTCGATGGGGTTTCCAATTTCATTTATCTTAAGTGAACTTGTGTGTGTGTGTGTGTGTGTCGGTGCGTGTGGGTTTGACAAATTGTAGCGTGCCTCGACTTTCTGCTGTTCGGGTCCTGTTGCTTAATGGCTGTACTGTAGTATGTAAGCCACAGAGTGCTCCTTCTGTGTGTGTGTCTGTCTGTCTGTGTGTTGAAGTTGGGTGTGGGTGTGTGTGGGGGGGGGGGGGGGGGCCTTGCTGGGGGGGCCATTTGATCCAGTCGCTGTGCGGCCCAGTGGAGGTCAGGCTCGTCCTTGCCTTCCTTTTTCATCCGTCTCCCCCGGCTGCGGGCGGCCCTCGTCCCTACTTTTGTTGTCGGAGGTAATCTGTGAAGTGATCTTAATTATGGAGCTTCGCCCTGTTTTTTCCCCCTCTTACACGCTTTTAATCAAACAGCGTAGTTAGTTAGTAATGAGAAGGAGGGAGGGAGGAACAGAGGGAGAGAGTCCGCGAGTCGTCGAGTAAAGAGACGGATGGAAGGACAGAGATTCTGAAAGAAATGTAGGCTGAATAACTAAAAATTATAAGAGGATAATAGGCAGTTTTCCTGTTCATCTGTACGAGGTAAGAAATGGCCTGCTTTAATTAAACTCTTTCAGCTACGGTTGGTCATTTACATTCTAAATGTGACACTCTCAAGTCTCTACTTCCTGGTGTTCAGTCGGGACAACAGTCCCTACTTCCTGGTGTTGGCGTGTGAGGAAGCTGTCATAGCGCCCCCCCATGCCCCCCCCATGCCCCCCCATGCCCCCCCCTATGCCCCCCCCCCACGCAGACATCCGGACTGCAGAGCACATGCCGTGCTGCCACTTACATCCTCCCAGCAAGACGACAGATCAGGGGGCCGATTTCATGAACGTGGGGATAAGTTGAAGAGACAGGTGGAAGGGGAGGGAGGGCAGGGGGAGGGGGGGTGTGCGGGCCAGAGCGATGTGTGGAGGGGTGGATTGAGAGAGCGGGATGGATAAAGGAAGGGTTTAGACGGAGGAGAAAGGAGAGGAGGGAGGAGGGAGGGGGGGTGCGTGTAGATGGATTCCATTACACATAAACACCCTTAGCACTGATAGGATGATCCAGGGGGGATTAAAGAGTTGGAGTGATGGATAGAGAAAAGGTGACCACATGGAGCTCTGCATGCATAAAGAGCCCTACTGCCCACGCCTCACACACACCACACACACACAAACACACACACACACACACACACAACCTCCAAGGTCACTCAGTTCGACACTTCCAGGTCATCAGAGTTCACAGGTCACCATGCTGAGTGCACACACACAGCCTGTTCGAGGTTCAATGTGGGCTGATGGACAATAACAGCACCTCGGTTCGTCTTTTGTCAGGCTCATCTAATCCCCATTACTTGGTTTGACCTCCTGTATTTGGGGCTCTTCTGGGGAGCCTGCAGCTGTGTTGGAAGCCCCACCCCTGCCATGGCTTCTGTGCCTTCCAACCCTCCTTTCATAATTAGGCAACTGTCTGAATGGGAGTCCTGGTTGATGAAGACCTCTGCTTCCACTTTCCTGAGATGAGGTGTGTCCGATTGAAGCGTTGTCATGGCTCTGACCCATGGCCTGGATTCTCTCCAGTGTGACCGGGTCCTTATAAGAGCCAGACCAGGTCCAGACCAGGTGGGGGGAGAAGGGCTAAACCAGACTCCCAGAACTGCTGGGTTGGTTCCAGACCAGGTCCAGACTAATGTGCCTGAGGGAGGGACTCTGGTGTGGGCTGCAGCTCAGCTCGGGTCACAGGGAGGGGCCGGGGGTAAACGGTGGGACGGGAGAGGTCAACAGTGATTAGCTAGCATCTGACCCACTCTGGGGGTATTGTAGGGAGGCTGGGCGCTGTGTGTGCATGTGTGTGTGTATGCATGTCTTTGAGACAGAAATAAAGCTTGCCTTTGTGCCTGTGTGAAGGCTACTTGTGTGTCTGTGTGTGTTTGTGTGTGTGTGTGTGTGTGTGTGTGTGTGCGTGTACGAAAAAAGGACAATAGCTGATAACATCAGTGGATGTGTGGTTCTGTGGCTCTGATTGTGTTCCTGGTTGCTCTCCTCCTCCATAGCCACACACCCAACACTCTCCGTGTCTGTATATTATTAAAGGTTGCCTCAGCGCTTCAGGAGCAACAACAGATGGCCATTTTTCATAAATCATGGGTATAAGATGATTACAGGAATCCCCCCCCCCTCCCTCCACGCAGCTCAGCTACAGTACCTTACTGCATGCTATAGTCCTTGTGTGTCTGTGTGGACTAGGGGTTAAAACCATTAGTAGCTGTTAATTATCATTTCATGTTGCTAATGTTAATTCACAAGCTAGGTGTGGAAAAAATTAGGCTCTGAAAAGAGTGCAACGAAAAAACCCTTTAATTTCTCTTTTTACTTAATTCTGCTTCGCCCTCCACTTCTCCCTTCTCTTACTCACACTTGTTTTGTTTTTTTTTTTGTGCACTTGGCTGAGTTACTCATAACAGGAAGTTAAATATATAGCATGGAGAGGTGGGGTGGGGGGGGTGGGGGGGTTGGCGGATGGGGGGGTGGGATTATGTCTGTGTGGTTGCACTATTCCTTGATGTATGCACCATGTCAGGCAGTCATTGTCTCCTGGGTAAAGAATGATAGTTCAAATACCTACCATCTCTCCCCTGGTGCTCCAAATGCTCGCCTTTGAAGTTTTTATAATCCATCTGTCATCTTCGAGCAGGGAGGGCACATGTTCTGTACTGCTCAATTACAGAACTCTCTTTTGCCTGCTACAATGAGACAGGAGGCAAATAATATGGGCGACCCAAAAGAGAGGGGGAAGGAGAGAGAGAAAGATAGAGAGAGAGGGAGAGAGTTAGAGGGAGTGTGATAGAGGGAGAGAGAAAGCGAGAGAGAGAGAGAGAGAGAGAGAGAGAGAGAGGGAAAAAGAGAGGGAGGATCGCTCTGAATTCCGCATTCCCAATGTTCTCACGCACTTGACTGTGCGCCTCTCTCTCTCATAGCTGGAGAACAAAGCATGTTTGTTGTGGGTGGAATGCCGAAAAACACTTCCTACTGTTACAATTATAAGGAATTTGATTGAATGCTTATTGTTTGAAGCGTGGCGATTTTTATCACATTTTAACGGGGGCTAAGTTTTCTCTCGGCCTCTTAAGAGCATTAGCTGTTTGCTTAATCAAATTTAGCATTTGATATGAACATTCATTTGTGTAAAGAAAGGACTGAGAGAAAAAGATGTCGAGAGCAAGGATAGGTAGGAAAGAAGGCGTTTTGAAGACGTAAAATAAATTTCCTTTTCATCATAGATTCTAGTTTTATAGACTAATTTTCCGATCACCCAGTTTTATGTCGCTTCTAATGAAGTTGGTTGCAGTTCTCGGTGGTAAAATCGTCTTTGATTGAAAGACCCTTTGTTGTGTGGCTTTAAACATCCCGGAAAGACAACATAACTTCAGAGAGTCTTTCCACTGTAGACAAACAACAGCAGCAGCTGCAAATTATACCACAGAAACATATTTCATTAGCATAAGTGGAAGATGCTTTTAATGCTTCTACCTTTAATTATTTGTATTTTTTTTTCTTATTACCAACTGTTCACTCTCCATGTCTGTGTGATTTAGGTGGAGAAAGATCTGGAAAAAAAAGCTCCCCCTCCAAAGAATTTTGCACGGAAGATGAATAGATTGTTTTGAGAAACTAGAAAGGAAATTTGACATTCTTTTGTTGCCTTTGAAACTTCCAATATTTTGCCATAATTGTTTCATACACGTTGTATATCTTCATTTGCTGGGGAATAACATATCGGGCCTTTCTTCCTAAATAAAAGGCAGCACCCATCTGCTAGTGAATCCACTACAGGCCGCCTGCTCATCGTAGAAATAATACAGATCCTAATGACTCCCACATATTCTGAAATCTCCCTTTTGAAATTGGTCTTGGCAGATTATTTGCAGGTACTTGAGTTGCATCTGTTTGCAATTTTGCAAATGTGGAAGACTTTAATGTGCTGCTCGGTGGGAGAGAGGGGCTATTTTAACCCTGGGACAACACCCACTGTCATCTCACACTCTGGACAATCACCCATACCTAGCTTGTCTATCTGCCTGTCTGCCTGTCTGTCTGCCTGTCTGTCTGTATGCCTGTCTGCCAATCTGTCTGTCTGCCTGTTTGTCAGTCTGTCTGTTTTTTTTCTGCCTCTGTTCCTGCATGACTGCATACTCATCTGTCTCTCTGTCTGCCTGTCTATCTTTTAGTGTGTGTATGTGTGTGTGTGTGTGTGTGTTTGTATGTGTGTGTGTGTGTGTGTTGGCTCAGTAAGTTACTAGCTTTACAATGCATGGTAGGTATCCTGAGCACACTACAGATGAACATTACTTATGTGACCTTCCATCCAGTTCCAGTAGGACCCCACCTGAGTGCCACTATAACGCGTCAGTCCGTCCTTCTCTCTGCTTCTGTCCGTATCAGATGGATAGTTCATCAAATTAGCTTCATGAAACTGTAACCTAAGCTGAAATCATGGTGGCTTTGGTCCCTATTATTTCCACCATGTGGCAAGCAGCTGACCAACTTAAGCCGTTTTTTTTCTCTCTCCTTTACCCGCTCTCTCCTTCTCCCTTGCTCTTTCACTACATTATCTCTTTCTGCCCCTCCACACACTTTGTCAGTCTCTCTCTCGCACACACATACACAAACACTTTCTCTCGCCCTCTTATTCCTCCTTCCATGTCAACTGTAACACCATGGGCCACTGTCAGGCCAGGCCAGGTCCTAACTGGGCCTAACTGGGCTATCTGGACACAACCAGTCCTGTCGGAACCAGTCTACCTGTAGGTGCTTACAATTATAATGATCGGAGAATTCATTAACAGTGTTCATTCAGCAGTACATGAATGAAAACTCTCTTAACGCCATTTGTTATTTTGTATTTGTCTGTTTTTCTTTTGTTTTCGGGGTGGAGGGGGTTTGGTCTTTTTTTTGTTTTATTAGGAGCGAGGGAAGGGTGGTGCCAGGGTTGGAATTATGTTGAAAGTGTATGCCTTGCAACTTTCTCCCTGTTGGAAATGTTTATTTGAACAGTAAGCTCATGATTTGAATATTTGTAATCCATGCTTAAATTTACAGGCCAGATGAACTTTTTGGCACGCAATGGCAACCATAAGTAGGATTTTCACAAAAGCTTTACAAAATTTGGAGCCATTTGCACAGCTTATATAATTTAGAGGGTAGAAAATGTTCTCTATCTTATTACTTTGTACCTTAAAAAATAAAATAAAAATCTTTGTCACTCATAGTGTTCAGTTTATACCCAGACATGCTACTTTAGTCATTTGCCTTCAGAGAACCAGGCATGGAGCAAAGACAGGATGTATTACGATGACGATTGGAAAAACATCTCTAATAGTCTTCCATGCTCAATTAAACAGTTCAGTCCATGCTAAGAGGCCACCCATCTTGGACTGTGCTGATCTGGGCCAAGTTAGCTAAGCCTGTTCATGCAACTGTCTTAAGGTTGGCTGATCTAGGTATGACTGGACTGGACTGTCTGGTCCATCCTGGTGTGCTATTCTGCTGCGGTCTGAACTGTTCAGGTTTGGTTTAGGCTGTGCTGGACTGGAGTGATCTGGTCTAGGCTGTGGTGGACTGGTTTGGTCTAAATGGTGTTGTTCTAGTCTGGACTGGTCTGTACTGGACTAAACTGGTCTGTACTGGACTGGTCTGTACTGGACTGGTCTGTACTGGACTAGACTAGTCTGTACTGGACTGGACTGGACTGGTCTGTACTGGACTGGACTGGTCTGTACTGGACTAGACTGGTCTGTACTGGACTGGACTGGTCTGTACTGGACTGTACTGTACTGGACTGGACTGGACTGGTCTGTACTTGACTGGACTGGTCTGTACTGGACTAGACTGGTCTGTACTGGACTAGACTGATCTGTACTGGACTGGACTGGTCTGTACTGGACTGGACTGTGTGGCTGGAACGCCTCAAAGAAAGAGCCTCTTTCTTAAATGATGTTAGTCAGTCCGGAGGGGCTTGGCCTCCATCCCTCATCAGTTCTCTGTAATTCAGATGTGCTGAGAACCTGAAATTAAATGTGTCACTGTGTGTGTGTGTATTAGAGAGAGAACACCGAGAGAAATAGAAAATGTGTTTATGTGTGCGTGTGTGTATGAGGGTGTGTAGTGTGTAGAGGGGAGGGGGGGGGGGTTAAGGAGAACCAAATTAGCGGACGGGGGTAATAACACAAGCCAAGGCTTTCTCTTTCTCCTTGGAGAATGTCAAGATGATTTAGCTTGTCTCTGTCGTCTCTGCGCTTCTTCAGCCCTCCTCTGCACAGCCGCCTGGGTTCCCACCAGCTGCACGCCATTCGAGCAGCGAGCTACTTCCAGTATGTAGAACATAGGCAACTGCGTTTGCGTGTTCCTATTCAAACTGTGTGTGTGTGCTTGCATACTTCCTTGCCAGTGCGTGCGCCGATGTGCGCTCCCCTCGTTTTGTGTACGTGTGTGTGTGCGCGTGTGTGCATGCATGCGTGTGTGTGCTTGTGTGTGTGTAGACGCCAGTTGGGCGACCAGCTGAATCATGGCGCTGCTTCTGCCCCTCGTGGTCCTTGGCAGTTAGCGGTGTGAAAAAGCCCGCTCTTTGAGGGCATTATATAGATTAATGTGCTGTGCCTGGGGCTTCCAGCGACACCCCACCAGGGAGCCCGTACGGCAGATTTGGGCCTGACGGTGTTGCGGGGGGGGGGTTTGCCGGGGAGTGGGTTGGGTGAGGGGGTGGGGTGGTTGGCCTGGCGGCGGAAGGACCGGGACTAGCTGAGCTCCCCCCTCCCCCCCCTCCTCCTGGGGAAGACAAACAGAGGCTTCTGGCCTGGATCTGGGGGGGGGGGGGATCTGGGGGACCAGAGTGACCTGATCCAGGCCTCATCTGCTTCGTGTGTCTCATTAGAAGACCCTCCTCCGTTTCTCCTCCTCGTCACTCAGCCAGCGAGGAGCTGCTGCTGCTCCTAGTGTTCTGGAGCCAAGCACACCTCCCAACACACACACACACACACACACACACACACACACACACACACACACAGAGTGGTCTGTATACCCTCTTATGGAGGATCTCTACCAGCAAAAAGAGTACATATAGTAAAGAATAACAATAGATGGCTAATCTAAGAGGTGGTGAAATCATGCCTAATGTAAACAGCGCGTTTGAACCAACAAAGGTACCATTGTCATCGCCCCGCTTATTGTTGTGTTCAAATCGCTGTTTTCATGACTACCTTTTACTTAGCGAGACAGAGGAGGTGTTCTTATCACAATTTTAGTGCATCTTATCAGCATTCCCTTCATGATTAGACACATCTGTTTGTGTGTGTGTGCATCCGTGTGTGCGTGTGCGTGTGTGTGCGCGATTCGCTTTGTCTCAAATCACATGCTTGGGATACACAAGGGCGTCTATATGGGCAACCTTGTGTGTCGGTGTGTGTCTTTGTGTGATTGCATTTGTCTGTGTCTGTATGCGTTTGTCAACGTGCAGACATAACTGTGTGTATCTCTGAATGTGTGTGTGTTTTATACTGTGTGTGTATGTAGCTGGGTGTGTTTTTGTGTAAGTGTGTGTGTCTGTGTGTAGCTGTTGTGTTTTTGCGGGTCCATTCTAGCAGCAGCAGTGCTTAAATAACCTACTTTTGTCTGACACCAGCATCAGTTGTAGAGGTGCACATATGCAGAAAGCTATTTGGAAAGGCATCCTCGTGCCTGTCAGCTTTTATTATGCTGGAAGGTGTCATGTTTGTAACCAAGCTGAGTGCAGATGGCAGAGTGGAAGAAATGGATCACTAATTTTAACAATGATTAATGAACAGAGATGGAAAATGAATTACATCGGACTATTGGAGGCAGGGAATATTTTCTCTGAAAATGTTAACTTCGGCTGCCAGGCTGTTGTAATGTAGAGCACCAGAAAGCTGTGTGTGTGTGTGTGTGTGTGTGTGTGTGTGTGTGTGTGTGTGCGTGCGTGTGTGTACCTGTGTTGTATGTGTGATTATTTTCTCCACATCCTTTGTCAAATCAACACTTCACTGCTTTCCTCTATTACTTCAGTGTTTGCCAGCTTAAACAGTGCATGTGCTCTCCATATTTTACCCCCTTGTGTATCCCTCCTCCCATAAAAGAACACACTACTTAAATAAGGTAAACATTGCAAAGGTTACCTTGTCAAAAAATAGTACTTATTTTCCTTTGGAATCATATGCCCATATGCTATCATGAATTAAAACACAAGTCATAGTCCACAGTGTATTGGTGAGCTGTTTCTTTAGTAATGCCAGTGTAATGCCTGAAAGATGGAGTTTAAAAGTTCATATTAAGTGTGACCCGCACATTATGACAGAGCATGTTAACAAATCCAACCTCCCAGTTAACTATCTGTCTTTTCTACTCTTTCCTAACATTTCCAAAGTTCCACTTTTTCTGTTGAGGTTTTGTCAGGTGCATGACATTGTTGAGAGTTGTTCTCATTGATGTATGTGAACTATTTTGAATTGAATTAAGCTCCTGATGGGGAATACTTAAAGCAGGAAAACACAGAAACTTCTGACAATGCATACCCCTCTCTCTTTTTCTCTCTCCATTTAGATCTCTGCGCTTTTTCCTCTTTCTCCACCCTTTCTATATATTTCTTTCTCCCTTTTTTTCCTCTATCATTCTCTAATTTTCTCTCTCTGTCGCTCTTTCTGTCTGTCTCTCTTTCTCTTTCTCTTTCTCTCTCTCTCTCTCTTTCTCTCTCTCTCTCTCTCTCTCTCTCTCTCTCTCTCTCTCTCTCTCTCTCTCTCTCTCTCTCTCTCTCTCTCTGTGAGCAATCTCCTGTTACCTCAGCATATGCTAAACACTCGGAAAACATACACAATGCCTTTGGTGAACAAGGTAGTCGGAATGCTCCTGGGAGCCAATTTAGAATGTGACTTAAGGCAAGCGTGGCTTTTGTGTTAGCATGTGTGTGTGTGTGTGTGTGTGTGTCTTCCTCTTAGCGCTCCATTGAAATAGTAGTTCTGATTAGAATCCCCCTTGCTTGCTCCTCGGGTGGCCTTTGAGATCTCTTGGCCCCTCTTCATCTC
The DNA here is from genome assembly GCA_030340665.1 of Neosalanx taihuensis. NCBI lineage: Eukaryota > Metazoa > Chordata > Actinopteri > Osmeriformes > Salangidae > Neosalanx > Neosalanx taihuensis. The sequence goes on from CM059295.1 coordinate 13,938,358, forward strand.
TGTGAGGCCCAGCCCCAGCCTAAACCCAGGTCCCAGCCTCAGCCCCAACCCTGGCCTCAGCCCCAGCCTCACCCCAAGCCTCACTTCTCCTGACTCACTCTGTTTCCACTTAGGACCCAGTCTCACCCATCTAACTCTAGACTACGTGGAACTTTTCCCCTCTAGTCCCACCTTCTAACTCCAGCCCTACAGCTGTCTCTATGACCCCAGTGTCACCTATCTAACTCACCTATCTAACTCACCTATCTAACTCACCTATCTAACTCACCTATCTAACTCCAGCCACAGGATCACCCTGAACCTCTTGTGATCAAAGCCAAAGCTTCTTTTCTACTCATAATTTCCCTTTCTCTCTCCGTGTCTCCCCCTCGCTCCCCCCCTCTCCCCCTCTCTGGGAAGTCTCAGTGTTAGCATATCTCCGTTATGTGCTACTTTAAAAGGGAGGAGATGTTTTGTAGTTTGTACATCTAATGGGAGCTTGTTTATTTGCCTGATATTAAGCAGTGATCCTCTAAAGAAAGATCTGGTTACAATGAAGTAGTTAGTTTCACTTTCTCACACTCGGCTCTGAACCAATCAACTCTGGTCTTCCTTTAAAAGGGTGTTTAAACAGCTCGCACTAAGGACTGCAGAATCTCACTAAACTTCCATGTCAGTAGAAAAAAAAAAAACCTCTGTTGCTTGTTCAAAACCATGACATTTAAAATCAGTGTTGTTGATCTTGACCTTGAATGTAAACCTGATTATGTTCAGTACAAACAATAAAACAGGTTCATTCTGTGCAACTGGAGTAAACTCTGTAGGAACCATGCATTAGCATGGCCTTGGAAAGCATCGTTGATTTATTGGATTTCTGTTTCTTTGTTACAAATAGTTACAAACGTGTCAAACTTTAATAACACTGCCTCTTTATTAGCTGCTTTCTGTGGTTGTGTTTGCAGGTACCTGTCGCCCCTGTGCTGAGCTGTGCTGAGCTGTCTGCCTCCTTCCTGAAGACGTTAGTGTGTCAGAAGAACAGAACTGCAGGTATGGATCCTCGCCACCTCAATTGATCACGTAAAGAGGATATTAAACATGTCTGTCACCCTTCCTCTGGCATGAGCGTGAGTGGTGGGGTGAAAGTCTGCACCTGTGTCTGTGGGTTTGTGTGTGTGTGTGTGTGTGTGTGTGTGTGTGTGAACTGTATAGTTCCATGATGTTACCGCTTCCAGCCTAATCAGGAAGACAATTTGTATAAAAAAGATATATATATAAATATGAAAAATTCTAAAACATCCACACACACTCACAAACACGCACACTCATAGACGTACACGCACACGCAAACGCTCCAAGAAAAGACGAGCGATCTTTAGCTGGAAGTAATGTGATTTCTAAATAAACGCCCGCCTGTCAAAAGCAGGGACGCGTTCCCTTCCCCAATGTAGCTCAAGGAGACAATTAGCAAACAGAGGTGACACCGTAAACAGGTGCAGCCATTATTCTGGGAGCTGGAAGAGATGCAGCCCAATCTCTCACCATGATGGAATCATATGACAGACCGGGTGAAGGATCTATCTGCTTCAGGGCTCCGCTGATAGGGTCTGGAATATCAGTTTAGAACACTGTATGCAATGTCCTCCTAGAATCTTCATCATCATCCTTGTCATCATCCTAATCCTTTCAATAGGTAGTCGGCTCGCTAGACTGTCTGTCTCAATAAGAGCCGATGGTTGGATAGTTTCGGCTTGGTTTGAAATGTTTTCATGGTTCCCGAACGTCCCTGGTTCCTTTCCTTTGTCTCTCTGGTCCACTTTCCTCCGTCTCTTAATCTATACATTTTTTTTCCTCTCTCGCTAATTCATCCTTAATCCCTCCCTGTCTTTTTTTCTCTGAATATCCTACCTCCAATCCCCCTCCGATAATTATTTACACATTTTCTATCACAACTGCAGCTGTCTTTTAATTCCTGTTAGGCCACCATCCTGTGTGAGAGAGCGAGGTCAAGCCGGTTTGTAAAAATTGATTGCTCGTAAAGTGCTAATCAATGGAAACCTTTTTCTCTCGAAGCTTGAAAATGGACGTTAAAACATTTACAGAAGGAGACAAAAGAAAAGGCGTTGGAGTGTGAATTTCAGGACGGTTATCTTACGAACCCTCCCCAAAAAATGACCACGTCAAACCACGTCTCATCACACTGTGTAGACAGTCATGAACAGCAGGTTCCTCACTGTTTGGGACGATTGAGACATCTCTGGACATTTGATGCTGAGATTTCATTACTCTCAAAGCCATTTTTGTTTTTTTTCTCCAGATCAGTTACATTGCATTCCTTGTAGTAAATCAGTCCTGGTAATTGTCCGTTGCTTTGGACCGGGTCTGTCTGCTGTATACATATTAATCAGATACAGGAGGGTGAGTCAGTCGGCTTGGCTGCTGTCACGGCGGAGGTATGTGCGACAGATTTCAGTCATATTGGATCTGTGGCAAACACATGCTCCCCTTGACGCATTCTCTCACTGGTTCTCACAAGCACACACGCACAAACACGTACACACACACACACAAATATACTCACTCATGCGTACACTCACACGCTTGCACACGCACACACAAACACACACTGTAGATTATATGTTGGATATTTTTTGACAAACGGGAACAGCTGATGAAAGAATTCTTTAAATACTGTTATTCTCCTCATCTCACCATATATTGAGAATCCTTTAATGCATTTTAAGTTGAATGTCTACAGTAAACAGATAAAAAATCTCCAGGTCTAGTTTAGATGCTCTCAGATGGTTTACATTACAGCAAGGCATGGATGTTCTCTGATGGAGGTATGATTTGAGTCCAAAGCCTTCCTGTACAGTAATAAATTCCTTATAAGGAACCGACCACCTTTAGCATTTGTATTCCAGGCTCGACACAAGCTAGCGTACAGACTGTCATGATTATCTTAAATAAAGGTCCTGTTCCTCACAGTGGTCTCTGGCTTGGTTTGATCACAGTTCCTCCTGTCTCTGTTGTGCGTTAGTCCATCCTGCTGTCAGGAATAAGAGATGATTGGCGTCCTAGCGACGCGTCCTGTTCCCCTCAGCTCCAGCCCTCACAAACACAAGACTTGGTGGGAGTTAATGATAATAATTATTTCGCTTCTTCTTATTTTTTTTATTTTTTTTAGTGCAGGATAATTATTTAAGAGGTTCCTCGTCATCAATGTAATCAGTAAAGAGAGATTACAGAAAATCCACAGGCAAACAGATGGTACTTAGGAGTTGTTGTTTAATATCAAACTTGCTACTGTAGTACAGTACAGTTAGCGCTGGTACAGAGAGGACAATCAAAAGGGCAAACGATGGAACAGAAATTAAATCTCTTCATCCTCGAAAAGAGAAATAAAAGAGAAGGAGAATTGTAATTAAGACTTGTTGGGTGTCCTCGGTCAAAGCCACCCAATCAACCGACTCTGTCTCCACATAGAAAACAGCTCTGTGAGAAACAGGAGCACAAAACAGCCGTTCAACTCGACGAGCAGTATTTAAACAGAACACACTGACCCTCTGACTTTCTGTATTAGCACAGAGCGTGTTGCTTTGGTCGTTCGCACGCAATAGTCACGAATAAGGTCAGCGTTTGTTAGCTTCCCTCTGCTGGGATGCTGCCTACGCGCCAACATCCTCCAGGACTGGCGCTATGGACGGGGACCTCGGCTCTGTGTGTGTGTGTGTGTGTGTGTGTGTGTGTGTATGTGTGAGTGTGTGTGTGAGTGTGTGTTTTCATTATTTCTTTTTATTGTACACGACCAGCGAGGAAGAAAAAGGCTCCAGCTTTCCAGGGTCGGTGTGATTGGAACACCAAGGCTGCTGGCCTACATTCCTGACTAATTGTATAATTGGAAAAGCTCTCCAAATGAGCAACTCCCAATCCCACTACCCACCCCTACCCACCCCCCCAACTCAGCACCCCCCTGCCCCCCTCCACCCCTTCCTTAAGCGTTGCTCTTCTTCCCAGCGCTTCCCCCCCCTTCAAAGCGAATCACAAAAGAGCATTTTGGGAATAATAATCATTTCAAAAAGAAACCGTCCATTATTAATCGAGGCGTACCACCAGCAGTGTGCTGTTGAAGCCCCAGCTATGGACTCAGCCTCACATACGTGCCCCTGTCACAACCTTCCTACTCAGGCCTGTCCAGAGCTCCACTGCTGCTAGCCACAAACCCTCCAGAAAATGATCCAGGGTCTGTCCAAAATGGCCATTCTTGGAATCAAAGCAATAAAAAAAACACTGCGATAGAATAGAATAGCTGAATGAACACCATGGCGTGTAACCGAGCGATGACCCTGCAGTGATGTCATGGTCTGCCAATCCTAAAAGAACAGTGCACCCTGCTTCCTGGCTGCTGAGGAGCGGGGGAGCCTGCTGGTAACGGATGGTCTACCTGTGAGCTGTCTGGACAGGCCTTCACATTTTACTGACGTGAACCAACTCTCATGGTCAAATTGGATTTCCAGATTTATGTCCTCTGTCGCGTGTAGCTTATTCCCATGGATACAGAGAGATGGTGTGTTGGTTTCTCAGGACGGCCCTAACAAGATTTCCAAAGTGCAGTTAAGAAGAATCCGTTAATTAATGCTATTGATCAGTAAAAAAAAAAAAAATAGAGGCAAATGTGATTTGCATACACCGAGAGTGATCAATGCATTAACCGATTTTCTCTGCTTTTTTTTCCTCCCTCTTCAAAATCTGATTTCCTTTGTTTTCAAAGTGAAAGAGGGAGAGTTCAGACTAACACTGATCGATCCTGCCTCTCCTAGACAAGAATACAAAGCATCAGTCACTGAAATATATGAAGCTATTGGTCAAAGTTGAATGAAATACGGGTTAGATAGTTTGGCTTTTTCATCAAACTTCTCACTTTATCGTTAGTCTTCACTGTAGTTAGAGGTTCACAAACACAAACATTTCGATTTTGAGTAATCCCCTAATTGTTAGCAGAATAGCATGTTATTAAAGTAATATAGTGCCTCTCCGAGGCAAACAAAATCTGTTCTCCTGTTCTAAAAGTGTCAACAGAATTAACAGCATCAACAACAAACACAACACCAACCAGAGGAGAAGAGAAAAAACAAAACAATAGGTGTTAAAAAAGCAATATGCTGTCGTCCCCCCCCCACCACCCCCTTCTCAAGAGCAGCTTATTATAGCGTATTGATTTATAAGGCTTTAAATGAGATCCTGCATGCCAGAGTCAAGGGCAGAGAGAAGAGAGAGGGAAAGAAAGAGACAGAAAGAGAGAGAGAAACAGGGAGAGCGAGAGATGGCTGGAGAGAGACATGGCTTCATGGCAGAAGACAGGGATGCAGCAGAAAAGCCTTTTTCTGAATAGTTTCTGGAACACAAAAGGGTAATTGTTTTAGCCCAGATGTTGCTCTAGCACAACAAGCAGGATACAATGTTCCTACTGAGCTGATGAGCCCAATCAGTGAAATGATTAAAAATTGATTTTGTCCCTGTAATTACAGTATGTAAACTACTTAGCCAGGATTGCAAAGGAAGTGATTTTCTAATTACGTATATACTCTGGTGTCTAATGATTGGTTTTTTGAAGTAATGAAGAGAGGGCCCTAACGACTCCACTGTGTTCTGTTGTTCAAGAAAAAAGAAAAAAAGCGAGAGAGAGAGAGTCCATCGTTAGGGCAAGGCACAAGACAGACAAAGAGATCAAATTGAATTTTCGCCCCGTGCTAGCGTGCTAACGCCGGGTTCTGTTTGTTAACACGCAATCTGGATGCTAATGGTGACTGTGACTTGATCAGGGGCAGAAGGGGGGGGGGGGGGGCGGGGGGGGCGGGGGGTGGGGGGGTGCGTGTGGTCACCTACCCCACAACCTGGACCCTGCAATTAAAACCTTGTTATCCCTCCTTTTCCCAACCCGAGCTGTCAACCCCAAACTCACCTCTTGACTCAAAACACAAACATTTAAGAGATGATTTTGTCTCTAAACATCATTAGCAGCAGTGTCTTACTCACCTGAATATGAAAGGCTGGAACCTTCTGGATCTCCATTTCAGGTGATTACTAGACGAGACTTTCCCTGTTAGCTGGTTGGGTCTCATCTCCACATTTGATATTGTCTTTCTTTGCACCTGTTTTCTCCCTCTGCTTTCTCTCGCTCTCTCTATCTCTCTCTCTTGCTCTCTCTCTCTCTCTCTCTCTCTCGGCATTTTTTATGGCATAGCCTGAAATTAAATAGAGACGTAAAAATGAAAGGTTGAGATTAAAACTTAATATCTCACACCACAGTTACTTTCTTTTATGCATGTTCTCTCTACTGAGTAACGTGTGAATCCTTGTTTTCAATGTTTTCATGTTTTGGAAAATATTTTGGGGACATCAATTATTTAGTCCAAAGTCCAAACGAAATAAAATAATTTTAAAAATCGGAACAAAAAAATACAAAGAGAACTCTGCCGTTGTGCCAGCTATCACCAACGGCATCACTCCGTCACACTTGATTGTAAGAGAAGCTGATAACTCAGGCTGCATAACCCTTTAATAATTCATTTACTTAAGCTATGATCTATCATTTTGTACCTTTTGACATACAATATTGAAATTTAATATTGCATCAATACATGTGATGTATTGCCAGTCATCACAGCGAGGATGTGAATGGCAAAGAGATGTCTTGTCGCCCTGTTTTTTCTTTTTCTTTCAAAGCCTACATTGTGGAGGGGAAGGAAAGGCATCAGAGGCACATCCCTCTCTCTCCAGCTTTGATGTGTATGTTTAAAAAATGACAAGTTAAAACGCTCAGGGAACTGCTTCTCCCGCTACCCAGAGTGGCATCTGGGAGTGGAAGAAAGACGAGGGGAGAGAACATGACATGCAGAGGGAGATCGCTCGTGTTTTAGGGATCTTTGACACCAGCATGTATCCCACCCCCCCCCCCACCCCCACCCACCCCTCTGTGGTAAAACTGGGGGGATCACTACCTGCCATGGGAGGAGTTTACGTTCTGGGTTTCCAGCCTGCCTCGCTCAGGAGCATCTTACTGGATTGGGTTCCCTGATGTAACTGTGCGTCGACGTACGGTATGCAGCAGCGAGCAGTGGTGTTGGTGTGTTTATCGGCGGTGCTAATGACTTCCTGTTTGTGTGATGTACCCGTGATGCTTGTGCTGATGAGACGAGGAGTACGTTGGTGTGTCATTAGCACACTGGTTCTCTCTCCGCTCTCATTTGCATCCTACCAATATCTACAGGATGGATGTCAGTGAAATGTTACCACGGAGAAAGGATTCAAATGTCAGAAACCCTGGAGCTGTCTGCAGCGTCTGGGTGAGCATGTCCAGGCCAGAGTCTGGGTCTGCCAGGTCAGCACACAGAGGTCGGAGTGAGGCTAGCTTGTCCTGGTGTCTGGGAGTGCGGCTGGGGGGGAGAAAGGTGTCCTACGGAGAGCTTCTCAGATCCCTGGCTGTTCAACTCACCTCACCCCCCACCCCCTGCCCCCCAGCCGTATGCTCTTCTGGCCCTGAGTCGGAGGCGATTACTGGACCTGACATTCTCAGGCTCACCTCAACTCTTCATGCTTTCTCTCTCTCTATTTTTTTTTTTTGGGGGGGGGGGGTGCTCGCTCGCTCTTTCTCTCGCTTTGCTCCCTCTCTCTCACTCTCTCTCCCCTGCTTCCCCTCAGGAGGGGTGCCTGAGGTGTTGCCCCACCTCTGCGGGGGGGGGGGGGGTGTGGTGTCTGGGTGGATGACCTCTGTCTGTCTTTCACTCACACCTCACCTGGAGGGGCCACAAGGCGTGTGCACCTGCTATGTGTCACAGACTTGAGGTAAGAGCGCTTCAGAGAGAACAGCCAACACCATTCAGGGATACGAGGCCGTGGTAGAAGACAAAGCTTTAGGTTATTCCACGGTCCGCTCCCCTCCCAGGTGTGACGCTGCCCAGGTGGAGTTGATTGGTCTCAGAGAGCGCAGGGCTGTCAGAGATCCGTCTCCCATCTATCTCTTCATCTGCCTTCTGTCACTGAGGCGACCCTGCTGGTTTCTGGGTAGTGTTTGTTTGACTGATGTGTGAGCGCGCTGGCGGTGTGATGGGGGGGGGGGGGGGGGGGGGGGGGTGGACGCTTGACACACTTCATATTTCAGAAGGCAAGGTCTGAGGAGAGAAATGAAGATTGATGTGGAAAAATAGGCATAAACACATCCACACTCCCATACATATATTATCATTTACACATGCATGACGCATCCGACACGTGCATATATGCATATAGACATCCCCTAGCCCACACACACCCACTGGGGGGGCTGCTTGTTATTAAAGCTATGGGATATAATTGCATTTGATCTCCAAATAAACAGAAAATCAGTCCATCTCCTTCGTAAGGCTGGCAGATATGATGGACGAGTGCATTAGCGACGGGGACAACATTAGATTTGCTCAAAATTATTGATCTTTTGTTTGCGAGCCAAGTCGGCGATAAATAACCCCATAAGAGAGATGTGAGTCATTATCGCCGTGCCAACTGACAGATCTCTGTCAGAACCGAATCTCCGTCCTCTTCCTGTGCCCGTCCCCTTGACGACAGACAGATCATTTTAATCTGTTTTTAATCCCTCTTCTTTTGTAGACGTGCTCCAACTTTTGTAGACGTCCCCCATGTCAATATCAGATTCTCTTAAAATGTTAATGTACCTCTGATAAGCCTGTGTGATTCTGTGTTTTAGTCACTCACACACACACACATACCATCACAGATACACACAGACACACACACACCATCACAGATACACACAGACACACACACTTACTGGCTTCTCTGTTTTATTCCTTTACCTTCTTAGTAAAAAAAATCCTTTTATCACACAATGGGTAATTTATATCCATTACCAGCGTTTTCAATCCTTTTCAGCATGGCTGTCAGTGCCTTTGGCACAGTCATGATTAATGTGATCTAATAATAGTGTGCCATTATATTTCCTTTCGTAAAACATGTACCAACATCCTATTCACATACACCAAATTCATAGCCCCTTAAAACATTTTTTTACCTTTTATCAGTTGAAAGACAGAATTGCTATTTTCTCTCCAAGCAGACGATTATTGAAGGTTTAACTGGTGATATTTCACTCATCTGTTGTGAGAATAATGAAGGGTGGCGGGTATGGTGGTGTGTGACACTTGTGTGTGTGTGTGTGTGAGTGAGAGAGAGTGCGGCTGGTAATTTGGGTGTGTTGGAGTCTGCTCTCACTGCAGGTAACACAACACTGCACCTTGGTCTCCATTGTTCCCTGGTTGTTTGTCTTCGATCTGAGGGCAGAGTGAGGCTGATATATGAGCTTCAAATGCCAAGCAGCAATTTAACAGCATTTATGCCAGTTCTAAAGATGTGCCTTTTTATGAGCACTAACATATCATATCTATTTTCAACTTGTAAATCAAATACCCCATGATAACGTCATTATTTGGGAGGGGAGGGAGCAGGAATTAATTTGCGCTGCTGTCTGGAACCATCCAATACCCATCCAGTGTGATCTGCATCTGGGATTGATTCAGTCTCAGCACAGCGTCGTGCTCTAATATGCTGTGAAGGAGCATCTGTATGATCACTGAGTTCTCAGGTGGGTAGGGATGGGGTTTGATGGAGAGGGAAGATGCAGAGTGTGTATGGAGCTGGTAGTGTGTACGTGTGTGTGTGTGTGTGTGTGTGTGTGTATACCCAGGAGTGGGCTCCTGTCCCACCCAGACGGTCGACTGCAGCCAGGCTGCTCCTCGCAGGGGCACGTTCCTGACTGAGGTGCCAACTGCCCCCCCACACACACACTCCCCACTCTGCTGCCCTCCGCTAGCTCCCAAACACCCCCCCCCCCTCCTTCAGACAAAGAGGGTTAACCCTTACCGTGATCTTAGACTTAGTCCAAAATGAACAGGTGGTCCTACGCAACATGGCCATAACTTTCCTCATGGATTATCTGTCTGTCTGTCACTCATACTGCCTGTCTGTCTTTCACTCATACTGCCTGTCTGTCTGTCACTCATACTGCCTGTCTGTCTGTCACTCATACTGCCTGTCTGTCTGTCACTCATACTGCCTGTCTGTCTGTCACTCATACTGCCTGTCTGTCTGTCACTCATACTGCCTGTCTGTCTGTCACTCATACTGCCTGTCTGTCTGTCACTCAGACTGCCTGTCTGTGTGCGTGCCTGTTTGGGGAAGGCTAGGACAGAGGAGAGGAGCAGTTGTAGAAGCAGAGTGATACAGTGATGGAGGGATGGAGCTGGAGTGTGAGGATGAGGTATTGTATATTCCTGGCGTACGGATGTGTTTGTTGTGCGTATCCATTTCTGCATATGTGTGAGTGTGTGTGTATTTGTTTATGCTTTGTGCTTGCGTGTGTGTGTGTGTGCATGTGTGTGTTTGTGTGTGTGCGTGTGTGTGTGTGGGTTTTGTTTATTACCAGTGTGGTGAGTGCTATGGGCCAGCTTGTGGAGGGTCCCACCACTGTGTGAAATTGACATCAGATGGCCGCCATGACTACAACAATATCACATCCAGTTTCCATTTAGCAAGGGGCAGAGGAGACGTGTGTGTGGGTGTGTGGGTGTGCACGTGTGCGGTAGTGTACGTGTGAGGTTGTGCGTGCTGCTGTGTGCGGTAATGCATACGTGTGTGAGTGTGTGTGTGTGTGTGTGAGTGTGTGTGAGTGAGTGAGTGAGTGAGTGTGTGTGTGTGCGTGTGTGTGTGTGTGTGTGTGTGTGGGGGGCACCTGACCCCAGAGTCAAACCACACTTAGACCTCCCAACCCAGGCACCCAGAACAGCTGTCAGCACTTTACATCCAAACCCTCTTATTTCTCCCCTCCACTGCCAGGTCAGGATCTGTCCAGCCCCATTAAGGACAACTTGTATTGAGTTGCAGTTTATATCTTTCTTCTTTTCTTTTTTTTTTTGTCGTTACATCCGCCTCATGGCTGACGTATTTAGTTCCAGGCAGAGAAAATCGAACCAAACCATTTCAAACCCAAACATTCTGGTCTGGCGATGGGCTGAGCTCGCATGTGACTCTGACCACACTAGCAGCACAGCAGTGCACACTGCATGCACTTTGACAGCTGTGGTCATTTACACAATTCAACATCAAACACTCCACAGTCATATTTATTTCTTTTTTTTCAACGTTTAACTATTTAGTTTAATACTGTGGTAATGTATGGTTGTTTAGAGAGTAAAAAAGAGAGAAACAAAGTTTTTTAGTAATCGGGATGGCTTGTCAGTACCCAAGGTAGTGAATACCCTGTGTGGTTTACCAAACACTGCAATACAATCATGAGACACTCATACTATAGTCAACTGTTTATATTGTTCTCATAATATATGGAGTCATGCTTTAGTCAAATGTTTGAACCTTGTTGGCTTGTGACCGAGGCTGTTTGACATTAGTTATCAAAAGGTGTCCTGCCTCCTGTATTAGTTCCATGTTGATAGAGAAACAGAGGCCTGAGGGAGGGAGGGAGGGAGGGAGGGAGGGCTGCTTGCGTTCTCCTCCAGCTCCTCCCCTCTCTCTCTCTCTCTCTCTAACAGGGGGAACCCCTCTGGAGGAGGAGGAGAGGGAGGAGAGGGAGGAGAGGGAGGAGAGGGGAGGGAAGGACACTGTAAGCTCAGTGATTTCCTCCCTGGACCCTGAGCGGAGCAGAGTAGAGCTGAGCACAGCGTCACGCTATGTCTAAGACACTGGAAGTGAGTCAGCGATTGGATGGGGTGAGGTGGGGCGGGTGGGTCGGGCGGGGCGTACGAGAGCTGGGTGGGTGAAGAGAGAGAGAGAGAGAGATAGAGGGCAAAAGAGAGAGAGAGAAAGGCATAAAGAAAGACTAGTAGAAGGTCAAGAAAAGGGACAGGTCATGTGTGTGTGTGTGTGTGTGTGTGTGTGTGTGTGTGTGTGTGTGTGTGTGTGTGTGTGTGTGTGTGTGTGTGTGTGTGCGTGCGTGCGTGTGTGTGGAAGGCGACAGCGGAGAGAAGACCGTTAGGAAATAAGCCTCGCCTGTCTGCTAGCACCACTCTCTTACTCCCATGATGCATCTGTGTTGAGTGATCATCATGATGATGATGATGATGATCGTGACGATGACTCGAGTGATTATAATACTGATGAGAACGCACACAAGCACACAAATGACACACGACACACACACACACACACACGCACACACACACATCGACAGCAGTTGCTGGTTGGCTGTCTCTCTGTTTCCATCATCTGTTCCTATGCAAATATGCAGACGGTCTACATGGGCACATCACAGATAATACCCTTTTAATCCAATAAGAGCTCCGCTATGGCAGAGGTGGGTCAGTGTCTTAAAGTCCCAAGCTGGCTTTACAGCCTTCCCTCCCCTCTCCCCCCCTCCCTCCCCCCCATCCCTCCCTCCATCCACACCTCCTCCTCCCAGCCTCTAATTAAGAACCGGCCGATCAGGGGCGAGAGGCTGCGGACGAGGCTCCGAGTCCACCTGCGTCTGGAGGTCTCAGGTGAGGGGGGTGTCAGGATGTGTAGCAGCCCAGGGAGGCGTCAGGTCACGGGGGGACAGTAGCAAGGGGTAGCCCCAGGGGGCTCTGGAAGTGTGGTCCAGCGGGACTCAGCCATGCTACGGAGCACAGAGGTTAGTTCAACGTGCTGCTATTTCTAACCCAGCCGCAGGAATGCTGTGTGCTTCATACTGGGAATATGTAGGGAAGGTGTTGGGGAACATGTAGCGCTGCCCTACTGATAGAACTCACTAGCATGAGCCAGCATGCTGATTTATTCCTATTTTGATTAAAGTAGGGAAGAACTGTGAGGCTGCTTGACACCTAAATGTAGTGGTGTTATGGAGTCACCCAAACCCTGTCTCTCTCTATCCCTCTCTCTATCCCTCCCTCCCTCCATCCCTCCTCCTTGCCCTTCATACCTTCTCTTCTCTCATCCTTTACTTTTTCTAAATTTGGATGCTGACGTTAAATGGATGTGCAATAATTCAGATAAGAGTGGGAGGGTGTGTGTGTGTGTGTGTGTGTGTGCATATCTACTGTATGCCTTTATGGGTGTGAGGGAGGGTGAGGTTGTGTGTGGTTATGAAGTGAAGCATTATGGCAAAAAAGAGTCTGAATAATTTAGCACTCACATTATTTTGTAATGCCATTCTTTAGAACCCGACTCAGTCACTCTAATAAATGCGTTTGCCGGAAAGTTCTTTGGGTTTTGCGGGCCGCCGGTGAGCGATGGCAGCCACCCGCCCCCGTCCCACCCCCCCACACCCCCCCACACCCCAACCACAGAACTGTACCCTGCTCCAGATCCCTATCCTTGGACTGACGTCGTGTTGAATTGAAACAAAAGCCACATGTTTTATTAATGTGTCAAAAATGTGGCGAAGGAAGAGAGGAAGAAGGGGAGGGAGTGCTGGATCACTTTATCCGTCCGTTAGTAACACTCCATCCGTGGAGATCAATGTCCTCAGACTGCGGGAGGAGGAGGAGGAGGAGGAGGGGGAGGAGGAGAGGACGGAGGGACGGAGAGGAGAAATGGAGGGGGTTATTGATCCATCAAAGAAATACAGCATGCGTGTTTTGCTTAAACGTCCACATAAACCTGAGCTGTCGGAGACAGGCGGGCGGAGCGCTGACATTTAGCCACACAAACCCAACGGATGGATTTACTGCTATCCACACTGACACCCCCACCGCCCCACACCAGCCACACCTCTGCGCCTGTCAGCCTCTGTGCCCCCTGCCTCAGCATACCCAGCCTCATAGCCCCAGCCACCAACTCTCCAGTCCCGGACCCTAAACCCAGCTGAGGCTGCCCATTTGCAGCCTCAGACCCAGCCTCAAACCCTTTTGCCCCAGATCAAGACTCAGCTTGGGTCGTTGCCCCAAAGCCTCATTGCCCAGCCCCAGCCCCAGCCTCAGACTCCCAGTCCAAGGCTGCTATCATGTTCCTCTATTGTGAAAGCTAGGGAGAGGTTCAGTCATAGACTGGATCATTCACATTAGACCACCGTGGCATAAAACCTCAGCCTTTCATAGAAACACACACCTGGCAGGGAGACAAGGCTGATCAGAGAGAGCAGCAACACAGAGAGCACAGTCTGGCCCATAAAAAGGATAGTTTAACCATTGATCGCAGTGAGCAGCAGTAGAAATGGCAGCTGTAAATCCATTTTATCTGTGAGCCGCTTAAAGAGTGTTTTCTAATGAGTTTAATGTCACTTAATGACCAGATTCCACCAGTTAAAATATGCCCTCCAGGTGGCTGAGGGAGATAGATGTCGCCTGGGCAACGTCAACATGTCGTGACCCGACACCCGGGCAAGAAGGAAAGAGAGAGGAACATCTTCAACATATCTTCCAAACGTAGTCACATCAAATAAAACTTTACACACAGCGCTCTTCCCCCAGGCAGTCACAGGCCTGAACAGCTGGTCCTGGGTCAGTTTCGATAACCAACCTGGACCAAACCTAAAGGAAAAACTCTTCCAAGGACAGGGGTCGGCTCTGCTCCTCAGGAGCCACTTTCCTGAAGATGTGAGATGTTTCCCTGCTCCAGCACACCTCATTCTAACGAGGAGTCGTTTCCACAGCGCTAGATAACAACCCTAGAATCAGGTGAGCTGGATCAGGGAAGCATCTCAGATCTTCAGGACAGTGATTCCTGGGGACCAGGGGTTGCCGCCCCCTGTCCAAGGAGGTAGTCCGATATGGAACTTTCCAAATGGAGGCCAGCTCAGTGCAGAGAGCAGGTGACGTGCTCCTGGTGTCACCTTGTAGAGACCCTGTCATCGACACCGAGCCGTCATTCCACTTCCCCTAAATCCTGAACCCTGTCAGAGTGGGATTGGCAGGCTGGTGAGAAGAGCGGGGCGGGGCGAGCGAGCCCTGCAGAGTGAGGGCAGAGAGCGGGGCGGGGCGAGCAAGCCCTGCAGAGTGAGGGCAGAGAGCGGGGCGGGGCGAGCAAGCCCTGCAGAGTGAGGGCAGGGCAGAGAGCGGGGCGGGGCGAGCGAGCCCTGCAGAGTGAGGGCAGGGCAGAGAGCGGGGCGGGGCGAGCGAGCCCTGCAGAGTGAGGGTGGGGCAGAGAGCGGGGTGGGGCGAGCGAGCCCTGCAGGGCAGAGAGGGGGGCGAGAAGACAGCGGGCCCCTCGCTAACACACCGTGCATCAGGGTCGGTCGGCCAGGGTCCACTGGGTTTCTGAAAGCTCTTTCGGTATGAGAGACACAGCGCTTCTCGATCTGGTGGGGCTGTGGAAGCCAGAGGAATGCCAACACACACACACACACAGGGACACACTCACTATCATAAACACATTACGTTAATGCTGAGATATTTGTTTTTCTCTCACTATTGTGCCATGAGGAAGCCCAATATTAGCCTCAGGACATGGACACTGCTAAGTAACTGCAGCTTTTCAACCTTACCTAAAGACACACAATCGATATAAGGGAGTAAGCCTAACCATGTTCTACTGCCCTTCACATACATCTAGCAGACGCTCTTATCCAGAGCGACTTAAAGGCAAGTACAGGGACATTCCTCCCTGAGGCAAGTAGGGTGAGTAGGTAAGTGAGTAGGTAAGGTAAGTGCCCAAGGACACATCATCAAACTTGCCACCTTCTGATCACCTAACCACTCTACCAACTGCTGAGCCTGTCCCAGATAAGAACCAGATCCGAGACCCTGGCAGGGTTAATACAGGGGGCTGAAGTACAGTCAGCCTGGCTGTCACCTCCAGCTCCCACAGCAGCCCCCCCCCACCCCCACACCATGCTCACAGCTGCAAAGTATCATTGATCAGCCAGGCCCTAAAGCTATTATCATGATCTAATTAGCTGGAACAGCCGCATGTGCCCTGGTCCCAGACTACACTTGTCCTCTACCCCACGAACACTCGCACACTCCTCACACACTCACACTCACATTGTGACTGGAAAATGTGTCGGTCAGGTACCCACTTAAACACCATGCTCACACACACACACACACACACACACACACACACACACACACACACACACCAGCAGATAGATTGCTCCCACACACCAAGCAACACATGCATCAAAAAGATAGATGTAGATTGATGTCATTTCAACAGTCCAGCTATTAATTGTTCATACATATATGTATATACATATTTTAAATATATATATATTTTTTTTTTGGGGGGGGGGGGTACTATTTGCTGAATAAACATGACTAAACTACCAGTACAGGTCCAATCAAGTCTTCATCTTCTCCTCCTCTCCCTGTAGTAATGGCCTGAACTTCAGAGCAGATTAGAGTTTTATGTGCTTTAAGTATTGCTGCTGAGCCACATGGGCACAGACCCATTAAGACAGCCTTTAAGGGCGCTCCATTAATTCACCTGTCCAGTAATACTGTATTTACATGGAAAAGCGTAGCTTAAATCAAGGCAGAGATGCTCCGAAGCATTTGCGAGCACAGACAAGTGATTTCCTCTCCTGGTGATTAGTAACAGAGGTAGGGGGGGCACAGTGGGGGGTGTGGGGGGTGGGGGGGGGGTGGCTCTGACCAACAGACCATGGGCCTGTTATACACACTGTCGTCGGACGCAGACACACACACACACACACACACGGCTCCCACGCTTGCACGCTCATGCACATCTACACTCCAAGACACGGCCAAGCACACACACACACACACACACACACATCTGCTCATACTGTACACATCCACACACAACCTGGAGTATTTGGTTCTCCTGAGACCCTGCTCTGGCATCTTCTATGTGGTTGCATTTTTGCAGCCCGTATTAAAAAACTGTGTTTTCAGGTCACACAACGAAACACAACACGATGTTTATCGCTTCGTTCCTTCTTGTCTCATTCCTGGACAGTCTGTCTCTCTACTTAAATATCTGTCTTTCTCTGTCAGTGTTGCTCTCTCTCTCCTCTCTCTTTCTCTCTCTCACTCCCTCTCTCTCTCTCATCTGAATGACAGCCCTGAGGGGAAAAGCATATACTCAGTTTTGATCTGTTCAGGGTTTTGAAGGACCACTCTTACCAGACGAGGGTCTCTCCCCCCCCCCCCCTCTCTCTCTCTCTTTGATTGATATGTGAAATCCGTTTCTCTCCGTCTCTAAAGGCACTGCCTGTGTGTGTGTGAAAGGTGCTCATTGTAAGGGCCAAACCACTTTGTCAGGAAACAATTCAGTTCCCAAGGAACTAGAGAATGTGTTAAAAAAGATACAGCTTCCTCATTGTGGACTTTAGGGAACTTTTTTTTATTTTGCCGGTGAGGCCTTTTCTAAATCCTGATGAATTTTCATAGTTTGTTTGGAATTCAATGGTAGGCCATTCTAATGCCTGAAAACCCACCCGCAGCCCCTGGCTCCCACTCCCACAGTACAGGAACACCGTGTAGTTAAGCTGTACAAAGGAGTTCGTTTCATTGAATGGAGCCTGATTTCTGCTTAGGTTTAAAATGTGGGGCCGAAAAGTAGATAGCGGTGTTAGCGAAGTGCTTAGTGATTCAGGGTCAGTGGTATGGGCTTCGTAAGCTTGTGAGGAAAGTTGTCTGGGAACAAAGAGACTGTAGGAATGGACACAGAACAAGACAGAGGATGATTGAAATAGATAAACAGCGCATGTTTTAAAACCAGTTAGCGTCTCTTGGTTTTTATTTAGCCATGTCTTAGGGTTATTCGTTACAGACTTTTTCCTCTGAGAAAGAATGATCCCTGTTTACAAAGGGGTTGCTCTTTTACCACTGTCATCGTGTTTTGCTTGTCGCCTCTTTCCACTTCCAACCTCGCAACCTCTTGTTTACGGGCCTCCTGATTGGTGGTAAGTCTATGCTAATGAGGCTGGCTGATCCAACCAGAGGGCAGGGTGGCAGCTGTGGTGCAAATTCAATTAGCACCGCCCTCAGCCGGGCTGATGGACAGACGCAGTTCCTCTTTCTCTCTTTCTTTTGCCGAACATTCCTTTTTATCTCCCCGCCCTCACTTTTCTGCCTTTTGGCCAATGTTTCCAGATACAAATAAGAAATAAATACCTCCGTGCTTGGCAGTGAGTCATCATGGACAGTTATTTATGTAACGTAGCTCTCAGCAGGAGGTATGGAAGTATGCTGTGGACTAGATGCACGACGATCCTCAATACTCGGGCCATGTTCATAACAAACTCATGGATGAGGTGTCTTATAACAGCTTTGCGTGGTAACCACATTGCTTTCGTATGTAGTTTACAATCTTAGTGCCTAAATGATCTAGTCGTAGCTCTGGAATCAAAGCCGGATTGTCCGTTGTGTTATTTTTCCACATTGCCACTCATTCATTTAGCAGCCACTGTTAACCAAAGCAAGGTCCGCAATTACGCCTAGTCCATGGTCTGTAGGAACTGACTTAGCTGTCTCCGGCTCACTACCTGATCCCCCCCCCCCAGCCCCCCAGCGCCCCCCGCCCCCCGCCCCCTTTTCTCTCAGGGTGAGTCTTCCAAGTGCCTGATGGAGCATTAATACAGACACCTGCGCTGTTCTGGCGACCAGAGGGGAGAATCTCTTGCTCTCCTCTCCTCTCTCTCCAGCTTATCTTCCCTATTCTCCCTCCTCCTTCAGCACCATCCAAGAGACTCTCTCTCTCTCTCTCTCCTCCTGTCACCTCTCTTTCCTGTGCTCTCTCCCCCATCTTCCCCCACCTTGTTCCTTCTCGCCAGCGTGTTCCCCTCCTTCTAGCCTCTGCCCTCCTGCATCCTCTGGGGTCTCTGCTGTGTGTCCGCCTGGCCTCAGTCTGCGGCTGGCTTGGGTTTCTCCAGCGCCTCCCTCAGCCCTGGAGGTGGGGGGGGGGGGGGGGGGGGGGGGGGAGGAAGCCTTGTCTGTTTGGCATGTTGATCCAGGATGTTTGTTCCCTCCAGACCGCACCGGAGCCCTCACCTCCCGGTCTGCACGGTTCCCGCAGGACAGCGAAGTCTTTTCTGTGTTTCTGTGTTCCATCCGGGACGCGGCTGGCAGGACAGCACCCCTGCTGCACGCCGCCTGGCGCTAACTGCCACCGCCCAGCCCCCCCCCCCCCCCCCCCCCCCGCCCCAGCCCCAGCCCCCACCGCCCCGGCCCCGTCCTTCAAGGCATCGGAAAATAAACCCTCCTCGTCTTGTCATTTCATTATATGTGAAAAGCAGAACCAGTGAGAGAGAGAGAGAGAGGGAGAGAGAGAGAGAGAGAGGGAGATCGAGAGATACTTCAGAGGGCACAATATGTTCTGTTACTTTATACGTTCCTCTCCAGGAGAGAGGCAAAAGGGCAACGAAAAGAAATACTCTGCTATTTAATTACTGTCAGCCGAACGAGACCCCCCTCCCTCATGTCACCCAAAAAAAAATACTGAAAAAAAGAGCCTTATTCACTTAGTATGTAGGTCACATTACAGTGGTGTCTAGTTATTGGACATGGGTTTAGATAACTGTTTGTTGAGTATTAAATGCTTGTGCTGCCTCAGCACTCTTTCCAACTGGTATTTCTCACACAGCTGTGCGACTGAATGGAGGCAGCGCTGCAGCAAAAATCATGTCAACCCCCCCCCCACCCAGCCCGCCCTTTTCCCCCATCCCATCCCAGCCCCCCCCCCCCATCCTCCTCCCCCGCCTCCCAGCGCCCAAAAAATGTGTAGCTGTTTTGCCGCCTTTGTGTACAGTAAAAAAAAAAAAAATACAAGAAAATAAAAAAAGAATAAATAAAGAGAGCGCTTTGTGTCACGCACTTTCCTATCTGTGCCAGGCTGAGGGAGGGAGGGGCTCCTGGTCCTGGAGGAGTGTCGGGGGGGGGGGGAGCTGGTTTGGGCTGGTTACAGGTGCTCGGCTTCAGATACACAGCAGAGTAAACACAGCAGCAGCGCTGGGAGGAACCCAGTGACCTGAGCCACATGAATCTCTGCTGTCTTTCCTCTTATCCCTGTTTGCTTAGCGTGACCTTGCTGGCCGGCCTGACGCACCACGTTCACACACTGCGAGGCAGCCTAATGGCCCAGGCAGGCACCCCTGTTGCCACAGCGTCCCCAGCTCTGCACCTTCGTAGGGGGGGAAGATTAACGCTTGTTCTCCTGGATCCAGTCATCCGTCCCACAGACGTGGAACAAGGCTGGGTGTCATCTTAAACTAGAGGGAGGTCACACCACACACTCCAGTTAATTTCCACGGGCATCTAGAAGAGGAGGAACAGGGTGTAATTCAAGGGTTAATCTCCAAACCAAACCAGAACTGGGTGTGTGTATGTATGTGTGTGTGTGTGTGTGTGTGTGTGTGTCTAAATGTGTTGCCTCTCCTCCCTCCCTCCTTCTCTCTCTCTCTCTCTCGTCCGAGATGATCCCAGATGGTGATTGATTTTTCAAGTGCTGACATCCCTGCTCGAGCACCAACCCCCCCCCCCCCCACACACACACTCCCAGCCCCCCCCCCCCCCCCCCCCCCCGTCCCTCTTTGTGCCCGGCAAGTCAGGCACACTAACGTCGCCCCGTCGTCGTCGTCAGTGCACACAACACTCACAATTGATTAACGAAGCGCGTACAGCCAGACACACACACCCAAACGACAGTCAGGCACAAGCAACGTAGATCCAACGCTTCAGACCTTTTCCAAAACCCAAATCCATCGCCGTTTCCCTGCAAACACGCTTCCACAAACCCCATTCAGGAGGTGTGTGTGTGGGGGGGCTGCTGAGGGCTGGACAGCAGGCCAGGCCAGGCCAGGGGATGGTCAGCAAGCAGCGGGGCAGCACGGCACATTTGCCGCGGCCCTATTGAGTCGACTCCGAAGCTAAATGATGTCATTGGCTAACTAGGCATTCTCAGGCCATTGCCTCCATTTGCGTGACTAAATACATACAATTAAGGCCTCGGCACTTCTCAATCTCTATGAAGTCATTGTTATCCCGGCTTCAAGTGCACTGATAATGGGGGCCGCAGGAGAACAAACGGGCTGTAGCATGGAGCCACTGGGCTCAGAGGGCTGGTGGGGGGAAATAAACCTCTCATTATGGGATGCATTCTCTTTCCCCCAAAAGCACTGCCCCCATCCACCTCTCTCTCTCTCCCTTTCACTGCCCCTCCCTCCCTCCCTCCCTCCCTCCCTCCCTCCCTCCCTCTCACTGTCGCTCACTGTGTTCCTCCCTCCCTCCCTCTCTCTCCCTATCTCTGTTTCTCTTCCCCTCGCTCTCTCTCTCTCTCCTTCTCAGGCTTTTTCCAGCTACATTTCACTCACTGTCTGTCCATCGCTGTCTTCTTCCTAGCTTGTTTTACATGCTCTGCTCTCCCCTCTTTTCTTTCATCTCTCGTTTCTTGTGCTTCACGTCTACACTGTCACAAATCGCTTGGATCCTTGCGTGGTGCAAGTACTGGCCGTCTCTACATTTCTTTCGGTCTCTTTCTCTCTCTCTCTTTCTCGCTCTCTCACCACTAATACTCTCTTTAAATGCATCATTAGTCACTTATGGTGGTGTGAAAGTGGCTGGACAGTGGACAGGAAGACAAACAGGGGAAAGGGGAAACAGGCGGCTAGATTTACACGGGATTGAACGCTTTGCTCGTTTCGCTGAGCTCTTTGTGCTTCACAGTTCGTCAGTTCATTTTCTTTCATTAAATCTCAGGATGCGTCATTTAAATCAACACATTTCCTAACGGGTTGTCAATACCTTGTAGATAGGTATTTGGTTGTGCCGATGGGAGGCGCATGCTAATCTGTGATTTTGGCCCAGAGTGAGGGACAGGGGTGTCTGGGTGGCTCTCATCGCTGTCTCTTTGCTCCACACTGATGCCTTGTAGTCACAGAGGACGAAATCTGTGTCTGTAGCTCGGTTGCTTCTGTCTGTTTGTGTAACAAGCTTCCTTCTGAGGCCGTCCTCCCCCCACCCCCCCCCCCCCATCCATCTGTTTGACTCCCCCCCCCCCCCCCCATTCTCTCCCTCTCCTGTGTCTCTCCCTCTGTTGCCCTCCGACATTCTCTCTGACATCGCTCCGTCACTCGCTCGTTTCGGTCTCTCTCTCTGTATCTCCCCTGTCTCCACTTGTTCACCCACACACACACACGCCCTCACACTGGAGATAGACGTCCTGACCACAAGGGCAGCACCCCAGCCGCACAGAGTCTTCTCAGCCTCTGGGAGTGTGTGTGTGTGGGGGGGTGGGGGGATGGAGTGGGGGGTAGCCGAGGTTTCTCACCTCAGAGATTAAGGGGCGGACCGGAGGGAGGGGCGTACGTCCCCTCCACTCACCTCGGGGCGCCTCCAGAGCCGAGCGAGCCGCAGGTAAATGGATCTTATTTTGCCGCGCGTCAACACGTGTAAGGGGGCTCACGCCCTCATTAGCTAGCGCTGATCCCTCCGCAGATACACTGATGGATGGCTGGCAGGGACGGCGACCCCAAGTGTCCTTCCTCCGCTGTCGCCTCTCCTGTCTTCCTACTTGTGCCGCACTTTCTTTCCTTTACTCACCTCTACTATTCCTTTTTTCCTTCTTTCTATTTGTCTTTCTTTTGTCGCTCTCTCTTTCTCTCAGTCTTTGTCTCTTTCTCTCACTTCCATTCTTTCCTTACTGTTTTCTCTCCTTTTTTCTTCACCCTCTCCCTTGTCGCTGAGTCTCTCACTCTTTCCTGTCCTTGAGCATGTTTTCCCTTTAAAGAGCAGGAATAACGCAGGTCCTCGTGTTCCGCCGTTCTCTCTGTCTCTCCCCTCTCTTTTCCATCTCTCTCTATCGCTGTCTTGCAGGGGGGAGGGGGGGGAGGAGGGGGGCTGCCAGTAACATGGGACTCATTATGGACCGCACCAGGAGGGCTGTAAATCTGGTCTGGTTTGATTGGTTTTACCAGGTAGTGTGGATGTGGGTGGATACCTGTAGAAGGCTCAGTCCCTGCCTTTACTCTAATGGGATTGTTACTCCTCTTACCCAAACTGACGGGCCGACCACCAGACAGACAGACAGACAGACAGACAGACAGGCCATCAGAGCAACAGACAGACAGACAGGCCATCAGACCACCAGACAGACAGACAGGCCATCAGACCAACAGACAGACAGACAGGCCATCAGACCAACAGACAGACAGACAGGCCATCGAGCAACAGACAGACAGGCCATCAGACCATCAGACCAACAAGACAGACAGACAGGCCATCAGACAGACAGACAGGCCATCAGACCAACAGACAGACAGACAGGCCATCAGACCACCAGACAGACAGACAGACAGACAGACAGGCCATCAGACCAACAGACAGACAGACAGGCCATCAGAGCAACAGACAGACAGACAGGCCATCAGACCAACAGACAGACAGACAGGCCATCAGACCAACAGACAGACAGACAGGCCATCAGACCAACAGACAGACAGACAGGCCATCAGACCACAGACAGACAGCTGACAGACAGACACAAACACACGCACACGCACCCCCCGTCTAATTCCTCTGTATTGAGGCAAGTCTTTCCAGAGCAGTGTACGCTGTGCATTCTTCCCCTTCATGGAACGCAGGCTTTCCTAGTGAAACGCTTAATTGGTTGCAGATTGCTCTTTAACCCTGGGGTTACACACCACTGGCTGGCTGCTAAAAGTCTTATGGGAAACGAACATAGGTTTTACAATGCAGTCAGAGGTGAAAGGTCATCGGATTTGTAACAGCAGATCTCAGTGGCTTTGTCACTCACACCGTGACCTGTTGGCGTCACTGGGCAGTGCGTGAGCTCTGCCCCCCCCCCCCCCCCCCCCCCACACACACACACACACACACACACACACCATAGGTATTCATACATGCAGACAGGCTCATACATACACACACAAGCTTGAATCAGGCTTTCACACACACTTCCACACTAAAAGACCCCCCCCTTTTTTTTAAGAATTTGCTGCCCTGCAATCTGTTTCTTCAAGGCTTCAGGCCATTTGTCCCTCTGTGTTCTGTGTGACCAGCACATCCAACTGGACTGGTACCAGTCATTCAGACTGAACTGAAGCGCTCTGTACACTGGGAGACTGTTCTGAGCTGAAACAACCCACAGAGTGTCTTCATACGTGCGTCCAATCTGGGACCAGGCAGCGGTCCTCCCAGACCCAGGCTTCACATGAAGCTGACAGCAGAAGAAGAAGCTGGACAGGAAGGAGAGGGAAACACCAGAGGAAGACTCGGCCGTGTTGGCGGCGTGCACTTCCTTGAACACGGAGCCCATCGTGTTCTGATGTTAGGCTGTTCCCTGTCTCGTTACCGCCTCCTCGCACAGTGCGTGTGTTCCTGTCTGTCTGTCCCTGTCTCTCTGCCTGTCTCCTCTGTCCCTGTCTCTCTGCCTGTCTGTCCCTGACTCTCTGCCTGTCTCTCTGTCCCTGTCTCTCTGCCTGTCTGTCCCTGACTCTCTGCCTGTCTCTCTGTCCCTGTATCTCTGCCTGTCTCTCTGCCTGTCTCTCTGTCCCTGTCTCTCTGTCCCTGTCTCTCTGTCCCTGTCTCTCTGTCCCTGTATCTCTGCCTGTCTGTCTGTCCCTGTCTCTCTGGCCTGTCTGTCTGTCCCTGACTCTCTGCCTGTCTCTCTGTCCCTGTCTCTCTGCCTGTCTGTCTGTCCCTGACTCTCTGCCTGTCTCTCTGTCCCTGTCTCTCTGCCTGTCTCTCTGTCCCTGTCTCTCTGCCTGTCTCTCTGCCTGTCTCTCTGTCCCTGTCTCTCTGCCTGTCTCTCTGTCCCTGTCTCTCTGTCCCTGTCTCTCTGTCCCTGTCTCTCTGTCCCTGTCTCTCTGCCTGTCTCTCTGCCTGTCTCTCTGTCCCTGTCTCTCTGTCTGTCTCTCTGTCCCTGTCTCTCTGCCTGTCTCTCTGTCCCTGTCTCTCTGTCCCTGTCTCTCTGTCCCTGTCTCTCTGCCTGTCTCTCTGTCCCTGTATCTCTGCCTGTCTCTCTGCCTGTCTCTCTGTCCCTGTCTCTCTGTCTGTCTCTCTGTCCCTGTCTCTCTGCCTGTCTCTCTGTCCCTGTCTCTCTGTCCCTGTCTCTCTGCCTGTCTCTCTGCCTGTCTCTCTGCCTGTCTCTCTGTCCCCTGTCTCTCTGCCTGTCTCTCCTGCCTGTCCCTGTCTCTCTGCCTGTCTGTCTGTCCCTGTCTCTCTGCCTGCCTGTCTGTCTGTCCCTTGTCTCTCTGCCTGTCTCTCTGCCTGCCTGTCTGTCTGTCCCTGTCCTCTCTGCCTGTCCCTGTCTCTCTGCCTGTCTGTCCCTGTCTCTCTGCCTGCCGTCTGTCTGTCCCTGTCTCTCTACCTGTCTTCTCTGTTCCTGTCTCTCTGCCTGTCTCTGTCTCTTCTCTGCCTCTCTTTCCCTTTGACTCTCTGATTAATTCCCTCTCTCACTATTTCTCTGTTTCTCTCCGTATCTCTCTCTCACTCCCCTCTCTCTCTCTCACTCCCCTCTCCTACTCTCCTCTCTCTCTCTCTCTCACTCCCCCTCTCTCTCACTCTCCTCTCTCTCTCTCTCTCTCTCTCTCTCTCTCTCTGTCTCTCTCTCTCCTGTCACACTCTCTCAGGTCAGACTCCGGCCCATAGTGCAGTTGTCTCTGCCTGTTTTCTCTCCTGTTGTGGATTTCTTAGTGACCGTGAATATGCTTTTCTTCATGAGTCACTCCTCTTTCCAAAAGCATTCAGATGGCTAGTTCATCCTCTACATTAGGTTTACACTCCTAGCCATGCGTGTTGGCTAGTCAGCCTTATTATGCATGTGTTCAGGAACAGTTTGGTCTCCCGGCACTCATGGGGTTCAGAGAAAGAAAGAAACGGTCATTCCTAAAAATAAAAAACAAACAATGGTCTGCTTTTGTTTAAAACTATAACACAAGTACATTCAAGAAATATGTAAACCGTATACATGGCTGATGTTTATTTTCCAATCAATAGTAGACAAAGAGCCACACCATTATAAATGCATGATATGGTGTTGTTGATTGAAGGGGGGAGGGGGTATGAAGGGGTTTGGACGTTGCTTCATTCAGCTTTAGTGTCACACAGTGCGGATCGGGTTTCAGACGCCATTTTTGTCGCCTGTACACTTCACATCTTCTGCCATCACTGAAGTGATTTATTCCAAACAAGACGCTCGTGTCCAGGAATCTGCCAAGCAGGCTGGTACAGCCGGAGCCGGTGTGTGTTGTGTGTGTGTGTGTGTGTGTGTGTGAGAGCATGGTGGTGCTCAGAGTTAATACCCAGAGTTGTTGTTTTACGCAGGTCTCCTCTTTTACTGCGTTTTGGACAAGGAAGGCGATGTGATTGGCTTTGTTCAGTCTTTCTGGCAGCCGACACAAGCTGACATCTGTTCCCTCCTAACCATTCACACTAATCTCGATCAGAGCCTACGCACACACGCAGACACACACACACACACACACACAAAACAGACAGAAAGGACACACACACATACCTAGAATGTACACATATGCCCGTACATTAACTGAAACACATGGCAACAGAGGCGCAAGGTTACAAGAATGTACTTTGAACACCTGCAATGTACATGAGCACACACACACACAAACAGACACACACCACACACAAACAGACCAGCACATACACTAATGCACACATACACACACAGACACACAACATAATTGTGGCAGCAGCAGGCAGTCAGGCAGTGTTCAGTGATGAGGAACCTCAACAGTCACAATGGCATGGAGAGTAAAAAGTGGCCCTGCATTATCCACTGAGCTCCACTGCCTGCTAGAGGGATGGAGGGATCATTATGAAAACGAGGTGAAAGAAAGTAACTGTGGCAGCGAGAGGAAAGAGGAGGGAAAGGAGAAAGAAAAAAAAAAAAACAAGAGTATAGACCGTTGATTTGTGCTTATGCATTCAGGGCTGATTGTGGCAGTTGCCAATCTTATTGCATTGCTAATTTCTATTATTTGGCTTCCTATGGGCTGGCACAGAGGCCGCAGTGTATCTCCCTCATGGGGAATCTGAGAACTTGGTGGTAGGGAGGTCGGAACGGGGTTCAAGGAATCTCTGTCGGTTTGTCCCTCTTAAGCAAATAACCTCTGCAGATCTGGAGCGGTATACAAGAGAGAGGGCGAGAGGCGAGATAGGTTTACAAAAAAAATGGTTCACAGACTGTTTCAAATTACCCCCAGTCAGTCAGATCCTGAGAAATGAATGTGACGAGTCCAGATTTTGTATTTTTGTTGCAATTACCCCCCCCCCCCCCCCCCCCCACCAACTCCAGATGAATTCCTAGCAGGCTCTGTGTGTCGGTGCTGTGCTGAGCAGAGCAGGTGGCAGCCATATTGGAGGATGACAGAGAGTGTGTAGAGACCCACGTCTGGCCTAATAAAACAGACTTGTGACGGAACGTATGTGACACACCATCCCTGGGGTCCGGGGGTCATGCACACACACGAACACACACCGCGCACACACACACACACACACTTACGCTCCTAGCCAATTCATCATGCTTTGATAGTTAACTCTCATCTCTTTGATTGCTGTTGGGGGTGTGTGTTTATATGTGTGTGCGTGTGAGGTCTCTATGTGTATCAGAGACAGGCTTAGGTTCAGTTAAACACTGAAACAATATTGACGCGTCTCACATATTCTCATAATTGGACCGGCACTTAGAACTAAGAGCCACGACTGTGGTCCTCAGAGGCAATGCTACATCTAGACTGTTCTAGAATCTGTAACTGAGGCCACGTTCCAGATCTGGTCTCAGCGCCACGTGGACCAAACAGAGTTACGGACTCTACCTGCTGTCTCATTTGTCCCCTGCTCCCCCTGTGTTACCTGTGTCCCTGTTCCCTGTGCCCCCCCTGGGCCTGGCCTCCTCCTCTGCGGGCCCTGTGGGTGTTTTCTCAGGGCAAGCTGGGGCTGGGGGGGGGGAGTCAGGGACTAGAGAGCTGGGGAGCAGGGGAGCTGCTTCTCTGAGGAGGAGGAAGACAGTAATGCTCCATGGCAGACACAACTATCTCAGAGAGGCTTAGCAGGCCTGGCAGATGATCTGGTCTGTCACCAACTACACAGATCCAATCTAGACTCACAGCAACGCACACTGTCTGTCTCTTTATCCATCTCTTCATCTCCCTCTC
The DNA here is from genome assembly GCA_030340665.1 of Neosalanx taihuensis. Lineage (NCBI taxonomy): Eukaryota > Metazoa > Chordata > Actinopteri > Osmeriformes > Salangidae > Neosalanx > Neosalanx taihuensis. The sequence continues at coordinate 13,966,418 of CM059295.1, forward strand.
TTTCTGTATCTATTTGTCTCTCTCTCTCTCTCTTTCTCTTCTCTCTCTCTCTCTCTCTCTCTCTCTCTCTCTCTCTCTCTCTCTCTCTCTCTAGCTTATGTGTCTGGGGTTGACTGAGCATCCTGAAGACATGGGTTGGATTGAGATGGAGGAAGTGTGTGTGTGTGTGTTTTGTGGGTGTGTGATCCCCCGAATCAAGCATGTGCGCTGCTCTTGTCTACTCTCTTAAAAGATGACATGAGGGAAGAGAGGGGGGGGGGGTGGCTGAGGGGCGGGGTGGGATTAGGGAGGCTGTTATGTCATCTTAGGTAAGCAGTTAGAGTCATGTGTTATACCTGGGTTCAGCTAACTGGATACAGCAGTACAGCTTTGGAGAATGCAAACTAGCATCACAAAATCATGGACGGAAGAGGAATGAAAATCAATAGAACAAAAACAACATGTTTTCTTTCGAGTCCTTCTCTATTTGAGGGGAGAGAATTGACGAGGAAAAAAGAGAGAGAAAGCGAAAGAGAGAAGAGAAAATAGAGGGGGAGGCTGAATAAGAAAGAAAAAAGAAAGAGAGAGAGGCTCACATGTTGAAGGACAGTAACATTCTCTTCTGCAGAATATTTCCAAGTTAAAACAGCCAATCACTCCACATCCCATGTGATGCCATAATCATACTTGCTAAGGAAATGATTATACTATATCAGCACACCTCTTCTCAGCTACACAAGCTGTTCAGAAAACACAAATCCCACAAAATATCCTCATGCTCACTGGGCCTGTGTGTGTGTGAGTATGTGTGTGTGTGTGTGTGTGTGTGTGTGTGTGTGTGTGTGTGTGTGAGAGAGAGAGAGAGAGAGAGAGAGAGGTTCATTTGTCTGTGCCCATGTTTATACATTGTGTCTCATAAGCATCGGACATGCCTCGGAAAAGTTGCACATTATTCCGCATCTTCAGCTTGGCGGAAGACAAATTCATAGGTTCACTCCAACCTCAGGTTGTTTTTTTTTGCTTCCCTCTCATTATCTTCAGTATAACGCTGTGTCCTTGAGCGTAACTAAACACGACTACCAACTGTCTGGACTGTCCTGTTCC
>CM059295.1:13972500-13977500 GCA_030340665.1 Neosalanx taihuensis
GGGAGAGAAAAGAAAAAGAAAGGAAAGAAAAAAAGAAAAAAGATCAACAAAAAACACCAAAGAACAGTACAATCAACAAAGAAAGCAGTGTTTACTCAGAATTTAAAGACTTTCAAATTCTCGCTAACCCCCACGCCCCCTGCCCCCCCCCCCCTCCCCTCTAACACACACACACACACACACATGCACACACTCCCACGTACACTCAACCATTGCGTGGCATTACTGGAGAAAAATAGGCCAGTTAAACACCCCGTTTATTATTCTTCAGCTCTGTGAAAGTAATATGCTTTAAAGGCACAGTAAATGTATTGGTATTGCTAGAGTTTGCTCTTATTCAGAGGGTGTAAGTGTGTAAAGTTACATCAAGATGAGGGGGGGCGTGGGGGGGGGGGGGGTGGAGGTGGAGAGGCAGGGTGGGGCGGGCCGGAGAGGGGATGGATTATTTTTCCTGAAGCATGGATTTAAGGTTCCACTGCTGGGTGGGCTCTGGTCCTTAACCGTGTTAACATAAGAATAGAAGAGGGGGTTGGGGGGGGTGGGGGGGGGGGGTGGGGGAGGTGGGGTAAGAGAGGGTGGGGTTTGGAGAGGGGAGGGGAGCTGAGGTTTAAATTATTCTGCGTTTGTTTAGCGCTGTTACATAGACCTGCTGTCTGTTTGTATACACTTAGACACATCATCTTCCCTTAAAGTCTCTCTTTCATTTTTACTGACTCTCTCCTCCGTCTCTCTCTCCGTCTCTCTCTCCGTCTCTCTCTCCGTCTCTCCTCCCCCTTCGCTCTCTGTTCTCCTCCACTCATCACACCTCAGTTTCAGCCTCTGCTAGTGCAACTCTTCTCCCCAAACTCCACACTACCCCGTAGTCTACCTCCCCCTAAATCAAGACACAGCTACTGTACCAGAGGTGGTTCAGTGACTGCTTCTACCACTGGATGTTTCACAGTACCATGGCGAGCTAAGGCTCAGGTTTGAATCCCCCGTCACCCCAGTGGGCGTCAGAGCCGTGGGGGGGGGGGGGGGGGGGGGGGGGGGGGGGGGGGGGGGCACCGCTTCTAAACTTGCTTTTCCTGGGAAAGAATGCAGTTATGGAGAAATGTTTGTATACATTCTGCGTGCGTCTTGGAGTGTGGGGAGGCTCAGGCACGCTTCTTAAAGACATCTGGACACGATGAAACACTGTCTAAATATGTTGTAGCCGTTCTCTGCCTGCCTGACTGGCTGGCCAGCCACCCCTCAGCCACCCCTCAGACCCGCCCCCCTCAGCACCCCCCTCGGCCCCCCCTCAGCACCCCCCCTCGGCCCCCCCTCAGCACCCCCCTCGGCCCCCCTCAGCACCCCCTCTGCCCCTCTCTTCCACGTCCTCCTTCAGGGTTTTCAACACAACTATCATTGACAAATATTTCATTGCGACAGCGTCCGGAGTATTTTTTTCTTCCCCTCTCTCCATCATCATCTTAGATAAACTGTGGCATACACCGGGTTCAGAAACTGTAAACGTGAAGCTGCACTTAGGAAGGTCATGTAGGTTCAGTTTGTTGGGGGGGGGGGTGGGGTGGGGGAGGATTGAGGGAAGAGAAAAACAATTCTGGACGGTCACTTGATACGATCCTCAAAATGATACCAACAAACATTAAACCGTGGCGCTGAGTTGTACGAACGCTCAACACACAACATGCAGCAGCCACCAGGCTTAGAGCGTCTGGTGATGAGTCCATACAAATACATTACAATCAAATCAAACCACTGATAAAGCAGTTTAAATCAGTTAGTTCTGTTTGTAGTGAACTGTGAGTTAGCTCTTTTACAGAGGAAAAAAGAGCTTGTCTAAGTGATGTCACAGATCCATGGCAGAGCAGTGCCTAATGATATGCTGAGCCCATCCCTAAATCCTCATTTCACGATTATGGCAGCCATATTGGAGGATGACAGAGAGTGTGTAGAGACCCACGCCTGGCCTAATAAAACAGACTTGTGACGGAACGTATGTGACACACCATCCCTGGGGTCCGGGGTCATGCACACACACGAACACACACCGCGCACACACACACACACTTACGCTCCTAGCCAATTCATCATGCTTTGATAGTTAACTCTCATCTCTTTGATTGCTGTTGGGGGTGTGTGTTTATATGTGTGTGCGTGTGAGGTCTCTATGTGTATCAGAGACAGGCTTAGGTTCAGTTAAACACTGAAACAATATTGACGCGTCTCACATATTCTCATAATTGGACCGGCACTTAGAACTAAGAGCCACGACTGTGGTCCTCAGAGGCATGCTACATCTAGACTGTTCTAGAATCTGTAACTGAGGCCACGTTCCAGATCTGGTCTCAGCGCCACGTGGACCAAACAGAGTTACGGACTCTACCTGCTGTCTCATTTGTCCCCTGCTCCCCCTGTGTTACCTGTGTCCCTGTTCCCTGTGCCCCCCTGGGCCTGGCCTCCTCCTCTGCGGGCCCTGTGGTGTTTTCCCAGGGCAAGCTGGGGCTGGGTGGGGGGGAGTCAGGGACTAGAGAGCTGGGAGCAGGGAGCTGCTTCTCTGAGGAGGAGGAAGACAGTAATGCTCCATGGCAGACACAACTATCTCAGAGAGGCTTAGCAGGCCTGCAGATGATCTGGTCTGTCACCAACTACACAGATCCAATCTAGACTCACAGCAACGCACACTGTCTGTCTCTTTATCCATCTCTTCATCTCCCTCTCTTTCTGTATCTATTTTTCTGTCTCTTTCTCTCTCTCTCTCTCTCTCTCTCTCTCTCTCTCTCTCTCTCTCTCTCTCCCTCTCTCTCTCTCTCTCTCTCTCTCTCTCTCTCTCTCTCTCTAGCTTATGTGTCTGGGGTTGACTGAGCATCCTGAAGACATGGGTGGGATTGAGATGGAGGAAGTGTGTGTGTGTGTGTGTGTTTGTGGGTGTGTAATCCCCCGAATCAAGCATGTGCGCTGCTCTTGTCTACTCTCTTAAAGATGACATGAGGGAAGAGAGCAGTGAAACAGGGCAGCCAGTGAGCATGGAGCTGGGGGGGGGGGGGGGGGGGGGGGGGCTGAGGGGGCGGGTGGGATTAGGGAGGCTGTTATGTCATCTTAGGTAAGCAGTTAGAGTCATGTGTTATACCTGGGTTCAGCTAACTGGATACAGCAGTACAGCTTTGGAGAATGCAAACTCAAATCATGGACGGAAGAGGAATGAAAATCAATAGAACAAAACAACATGTTTTCTTTCGAGTCCTTCTCTATTTGAGGGGAGAGAATTGACGAGGAAAAAAGAGAGAGAAAGCGAAAGAGAGAAGAGAAAATAGAGGGGGAGACTGAATAAGAAAGAAAAAAGAAAGAGAGAGAGGCTCACATGTTGAAGGACAGTAACATTCTCTTCTGCAGAATATTTCCAAGTTAAAACAGCCAATCACTCCACATCCCATGTGATGCCATAATCATACTTGCTAAGGAAATGATTACACTATATCAGCACACCTCTTCTCAGCTACACAGCTGTTCAGAAAACACAAATCCCACAAAATATCCTCATGCTCACTGGGCCTGTGTGTGTGTGAGTATGTGTGTGTGTGTGTGTGTGTGTGTGTGTGTGTGTGTGTGTGTGTGTGTGTGTGAGAGAGAGAGAGAGAGAGAGAGGTTCATTTGTCTGTGCCCATGTTTATACATTGTGTCTCATAAGCATCGGACATGCCTCGGAAAAGTTGCACATTATTCCGCATCTTCAGCTTGGCGGAAGACAAATTCATAGGTTCACTCCAACTTCAGGTTGTTTTTTTTTTGCTTCCCTCTCATTATCTTCAGTATAACGCTGTGTCCTTGAGCGTAACTAAACACGACTACCAACTGTCTGGACTGTCCTGTTCCTTCCACTGAATATCTTTTTTATCTTTACATAATGTTAACTTGGGTTTGTGTGAGGGAATGTGCTTTCTTCATCTCTGGAGTATCCACCTCTGTGTTGTCTTCTCAGACAGCCTTTTTACAATATTTTCTCTTCTTTTTTTTGAACTCTTTTTAAATGTACACTTCACGTTGCCGATATCGCATCAAAATAAGTGCTGAGAGTGGGGAGAGAAAGGGAGGGAGGGAGAGAGTGGGAGAGAGAGGGAAGAGAGAAAGAACAGAGAGAGAGAGAGACAGAAGAAAGATGAGAGAGAGAGGGAGATTACCCTTTGTAAGATAAACCAATTCCAGCCTTTGCCCCAGTTTAAATTACACTCTGTTTTTCTTTTTTGATTTCCATTTTGCGCATAATGCTCTCTCTCTCAGCATGTTTAAGTTATATTATTAGCGCCAAAGTGTTTCTCCTGAGATTTTCGCCTTCACTCTTGTTTTTTCTTACCTCCACTCACGAGTCTGATGCATTAGCACTGCATGATCGAGATCTGATGTCTGGCTGGTTCTTACACACGGTCTGTAGACATGGTCTGTAGCCACGGTCTGTAGACACAGGGCCAGTCTGTAAGCTTAATCAGGATGTAGACCTGGCTTGGTCTGTGTGTAGACAGAGTGTATACACATATAAACTGACATCATTTGGCATCTTGGATCATGTATTGCTCTGGTCTGGAGCGACACTCAAGTGAACACCAGTTCCAATATCCAGTCATTTATCACCTACGCAAAGACTAACACTGGTGGTCGCCTCGTGTTTGTGATCTGTAGTAACAACAGACTTGATTCTAGAACTTTGTTGCTCAACCGTAAACAGCTTAAGACGAACAGTAGATGAGTACGCTTTAATACTGAGTTGAGACAGGGTCAGTGTCCAGTCGAATGCAAATGACCCCCCCCCCCAAGCCCCCCTCTTCATCACAGAAACACACACACACGTGTGAAATAACAAGTATTTTGGCGGCTCCAGTACAAAGGGTTCCTGCCACACATAACTCAGAAGAAGCCATGAGCTATGGAGAGCGGCCAGGCTCTGGTGTTAAAACATGGCGTATTGTGATTTGCCATTTATAATTGGCCTCTCTCGCTAGATGGTAGCTGGCCAGCAACTT
>CM059295.1:13982500-14032500 GCA_030340665.1 Neosalanx taihuensis
TCAGCACCCCCCTCGGCCCCCTCAGCACCCCCCTCGGCCCCCCCTCAGCACCCCCCTCGGCCCCCTCGGCCCCGCCTCTTCCACGTCCTCCTTCAGGGTTTCAACACAACTATCATTGACAAATATTTCATTGCGACAGCGTCCGGAGTATTTTTTTTCTTCCCTCTCTCCATCATCATCTTAGATAAACTGTGGCATACACCGGGTTCAGAAACTGTAAACGTGAAGCTGCACTTAGGAAGGTCATGTAGGTTCAGTTTGTTGGGGGGGGGGGGGGGGGGGGTGGGGTGGGGGAGGATTGAGGGAAGAGAAAAACAATTCTGGACGGTCACTTGATACGATCCTCAAAATGATACCAACAAACATTAAACCGTGGCGCTGAGTTGTACGAACGCTCAACACACAACATGCAGCAGCCACCAGGCTTAGAGCGTCTGGTGATGAGTCCATACAAATACATTACAATCAAATCAAACCACTGATAAAGCAGTTTAAATCAGTTAGTTCTGTTTGTAGTGAACTGTGAGTTAGCTCTTTTACAGAGGAAAAAAGAGCTTGTCTAAGTGATGTCACAGATCCATGGCAGAGCAGTGCCTAATGATATGCTGAGCCCATCCCTAAATCCTCATTTCACGATTATCCCACATGTCTTAAGTACTTAAGCGTCACATATTTAAACAGACCAAAATATAACTCTTTCGCTGGTATTTTACATCGTTCTTCTAAGTATTTTTTCCTTTCTTTTGACTATAACAGTACATTTGAACCCTGAGAGATATTCGTGTCTCACAGATGCACTAAGGAAAAGACTGAGCGATGTAATGCGTCATGTGAGCCACACCTATAGATTTATCTCTCTCCTTAATTCTGTTTAAACAGATCGTCCAGAGAGAAAGGCGGAGGAGAGGAGAGGAGGAAAAGGACATGACTAGGATAATAAGCGTCATGGAATCTAATCAGATTTATAAGAGGAATTGATTGTTGTGAGGGAGGGAGAGCAGGAGAGGGGGTTGACAATAAGCTGAAATTTAAGTGTTAATTTTTATGCTAATCCGCTGGCATCTCCATGTGATGCAATTTGGTTTCCCGGCGCAGCAGATATGAAATTGTCCCGCTCACCGAGAAAATGTCAGCTTGCCAGACCCTGAAAGCTTGTAATTTATTAGGTATGTATCTATTAGTATGTGTCACAGTTGTTAGAGAGGCACACACACACACACACACACACAGGACAGACACATTTTTTGTGTCCCCTTACAGTATGTCTTCTTGTCTCTGTCTCTCTCTCTCTCTCTCTCTTTCTCCTACACACACACACACACACACACACACACACACACACACACACACACACACACACACACAACCCACACGCATTCATTAAGGCCTTAACACAAATATAAAAAACACCTGCGCACCATTGACACACACAAACCACACTCTCGCACGCATGCATTCACGCACACGCACACACACACACACACACACACACACACACACACACACACACACACACACACACACACACACACACATGCTCAATGGTGCTTCATGCTCATTCTAGTCTGCTCTAGGCCTTAAAATGGTCTCAGCTCAGTGGCTGCAGCACAGGGGCATTAATGTGTTATCATATATCGGGTGGTCCTTGCCCCCTGGACAAAAGGCTATTTAATACAATTTAATGACATTCCCGAGCAAGGGAGAAAGGGAGGGTGAGGAAGGGAGGGAGGGAGGGATTGGGCGAGAGGCAGAGGCCCAGATTAAAATAGCATCTGTGTTTTCCATGGCTCACCAATGCACACATTTCATCTGAAGATGCGTGACTTTCTCTCTCTCCTTCTCTCTCTCTCTGTTTCTCTCTCTGCTCCTCCCCTCATGCAGAAAAGGTGGAGCAGGGAGAGAAGTAAGGGGAGGTGGGGGGGGGGGGGGGGTCGGGGGAGGTGGGGGGGTCGGGTGAGGGTGGGGTGGGGGACAGAAACAAAGTACCAATAAAGTTTTTCCCCTAATCGCATGATGTCATCAACAAGCGACAGTGACACATGGTTGCCGAGCGAGAGCGACAGCGGCTAAGTTTGGGTGGCAACACCCCCCCCCCCCCCCTTGCGCTAACCAATCAGGGGAGCTGTCATAAAATGTAGTTTTTTTATCTCGCTCTCTAAATCTCGCCCTGTTCTCTGTGACAGTGCTGTGTGTTGGTGGAGGCTAGTGATGCTGTATTCACACTGGGCATAGTAACAGAGTAAAAGGTTTGGATGCAATTCACATATAGGTCAATTACATGCACCAACATCTGCTCTCTCCTAACCATTTGCATATAGTATTCATATGTTAATGACGTCCCTTGTTTTGTGTTTGTGTGCAACTGTGTGTGCTCGTATACGTATGTGTGTGTATGTGTGTGTGTGTGTGTGTTAACTTTCTCTGAAGAAAGGGAGAAACACATTTTAGATTCATACAGTACTTCCTAAAAGAGGAGGCACCGACCCTATTTCGAGTTCCCCCCCCGCCTCTTAAAGTAGCATGTGGACGAGTGCTACGACTGTTCCAATGCCACATCCCTGATTTCAACAAGAACCCTTTAATTGTAGAGAAGGGCTAGGACTGGCTTTCCAAAGCAGCTTAATGCCTTATAAATCAATGATGACACAGATGGACAAGCGATAATCTATTTAGAATGCCTCACAGCAAATATTGCTGTACAGATGATTTGATTATAAAAAATTTGAACCTGCTCTCTTAACGTCCTCCACTGCTTTTCATGGCCAGGGTTTATTGTTAGATATTGATATCTGTGGAGATGTTGTTGCTTCCCAGGAGTCTGATGTGTTTATAATGACAGGTGCGCTGGGTGAGCGTGTGTGCCGTCTCGTCGCTAAGGTTCGAAACAAAGAGAGGGAGAGTGCCGGAGGCCTGTGCCAAAACCTTAATGACAACACACATTTCTTTAACCAAACAGAGTGTGTGTGTGTGTGTGTGTGAGGCAGGGGGAGGGTTTGGGGGGGGGGGGTGGGGGGGACCTAAAAGTAATTGTGACTGGGGGGGGGGTGTAAATGGCAAGCCCCATGGTCTCTGTCTCGCTCCCTCTCTATGGTCGATGGGTCTGGATTTAGTGCGAGCGAGGAGGAGGAGAGGAGGAGGAGGAGTGAGAAAATGAAGTGGAGGTTGTCAGATGTGGCAGCTGCTTGGAATCCTGATAAATATAAGCCCTTATTGATCGGATGAAAATGAAAGATCCCAGAGTGCCGTGCAGTATTTAGCTTCTTGTCTGGCTCGCGTCAGCGGTGGCCTTGCTGTTGAAGGGAGGTGGGGGGGGCGGGAGGGGGGGGGGGGGGGGTGCAGAGAGAGAGGGGGGGGAGGGGGGGGGGATAGGTTTTCAGCTACCCGCGAGCTCCGGCTTAGATTTCATCTTTAACCTTTTTCAGCTGCGTTTGCCTTGACCTCTGCTGACGCTCTGCTGCCGCTGCTCACTGAATTTGTTTCATTTCACTTGACATCATATCCTCCCCTCTCTCCTCACCCCTCCCCTCCCTCCCTCCCCTCCCCCCCCTCCTCTCTCTCTCTCTCCCCCAGGCAGGTGGAAGGTCTCTCGCTCCAGGTGGGGACCACAGTGAGCTGTAGGAAGAGAACCGTCCCCCCCCCCTCTCTCTCCTGACAGACAGGCTGCAGACCAGTATGCTGGTAGTGAGTTAAGGTAAGACTCACACACACACGCACACACGCACGCACACACACACACACACACACGCACAAGCCATCACTCTCAGCTCCGGCTACAGCACTGCTAACGCTTGCAACTTGTTCCAATCTGGATTGTGATCATCCATGGTAATCATGTGCCACATGTCACCTAAAAACACACACACGGGTGGCATCAGGTCCCGCTTGGTACATTTCAGCCTCCCTCCAGACTGTGCTTCTGCAATGTCACCACCTCCTAGTCAATGTCACCAGACCGTACCTTATTTCTCTTTTATGTATCAGACGCAGCAATATAACACACTGGAGAAAATATGGGGCGAATCTTGAACAATTTATGTTTGGCATTAGCGTAATTGAATCCTTCTCATATATCACAGAGACAGAAGAAGAAAAAAAAAAGAAAAGAAAAGTTACCGAGATGGAAATAAATGAGAGGTATGGATTCATGAAAGTATGAATCGCTCTCTCTCTACCTCCTCCTCTGTCTCTTTATCTCCAGCCACCGCTGTGCCTGTCTACCTCTCTCTCCCTCTTTTTCTCTCTCTCTCTCTCTCTCTCTCTCTCTCTCTCTCTCTCTCTCTCTCTCTCTCTCTCTCTCTCTCTCTCTCTCCCTCTTCCTCTCTTCCTCTCTCCACATGTCTCTCTCTCTCTCTCTCTCTCTCTCTCTCTCTCCCTCTTCCTCTCTTCCTCTCTCCACATGTCTCTCTCTCCTCTGTCTTGTCTAGTGAACAGGAGCTCCTGTACGGGGCCAGATGACTGATAAATTCCCAGAGAGGCAGCTTGAACAGCTGCTGGCAGGCAGGGCAGATATGAGAATAGCAGCATAGGATGAGCGAGCATTAAAAATTAATACGCTATTTAGCCTAGGTGTATTTTAGGTATTTGACATTTTCATGTCCGGGACAGACTAAATTTATTCATAGTACAGAAAATAAAAAAAATAGAAAAAAGGGTGTGTAGGAAGAGCATGAAGGGGAGGCCATTCTGTTTTTATGGTCATCTCCCCCCCTTCCCCACCCACACCCCCTTCGCTGGCCTTTCCTTCCTCCTCTCCGTCAGTCTGGATGCAAGACGCCCCAGACTCTGGCTCTGGTGGAGCGCTCGGCTCATTATCACTGGGATAATAATTAGCACAGTGCACAAAGGAAAAGATTCACCTCTTAAGCCCCCTCTCAATATCCGTCCTTTTTTCTATTTCCTCCTGTCCTCATAGCTCTGTTGACGCTGTTCTCCATTCTTTTGAGACAGTTTAGAGTAAACACAGCAACAAGCACGTTGACTTCCTGAGAGAAATCGTACTTGAATCTACAACGGAAGGTAACACGGTTTGATTCCCATCTAGTTCACATTTCATTTCAGTAAATTGACAAGCACCCAAAAATATCTAAGAATAGCTTACGAAGCTTCAACTTAATTGAACCTAATACTGATATACTGTATGTCTGTCTTTAATGTGTTGTGTTTGATTAAAAGGCAGCGTAGTGAAGATGTAGTTGTGAAATCTAGCTAGAGAGAGTGTCTTGTCCTAACGATCTAGTCATTAAAGACTAATTCTGCTCTAGAACATCGCAAGGCCATTTTCTACTAATCTATGTGGCATCTCAGAAGTCATGATCTCTTAAACAGGAAGAGGAGAGCTTCACTTCCTGCTCTCCTTCTTTCCTTCTCTCACCCTATCGTCCCCTTATTTCCTTCCCTGGCACATTCTCTCCCTCTCTCTATCTCTCTCTCTCTCTCTCTCTCTCTCTCTCTCTCTCTCTGTCTCTCCCTCAGTCTCTCTCCCCTTCTCTTTTTTACTCCCTCTCCCTCTGCTCATCATATATACACTGTTATTACCTCTGGGAATGTTTAGCAGCGTGTGTTAAACACTGTAGCCCTCTGGTAGCAGCTCTAAACATGGGCCTGGGAGCCTGAAACTAGAGACGCATGTGCAACATCTCTGTGCACACGATCACAATGATAAAGAGGGAGAGAGGGAGGAAGAGAGGGAGGGAGGAAGAGAGGGAGGGAGGGAGGGATAGTGAGAGAGACAGCGATAGAGAGAGGGAGAGAGAGTAGAGGAGAAGAGAGGGAGAGAGAGAGAGAGAGAGAGAGAGAGAGAGAGAGAGAGAGAGGTAAGAGAGATAGATAAAGAGCTGGTAGTTATCCGTTAAACCTATTAGGACATCAGTGAATCTGAAAGCAGGGGATAATTTCCTGAGATATCTCTTGACAACAAAGAAAAGGCCTCAAATCAAAGCTCTCTCTCTCTCTCTCTATCTCTATCTCTCTCTCTCTCTCTCTATCTATCTCTCTCTCTCTCGTGCACTTGGAGAGCGGAGGAAAATATAGAATGAGACACTAAAAGTAATATTTTCAGCTAGCCTTTATTTTCGTTGATTTAACATCAGTACGTTGACGTAAGAACACACAAGGAGGAAGTGAGGCTCCTGTGCCCCGCTGGAGTTGAACGCAGAACAGAACTGGAAGTTGTTTCTCCATAAAGCACAATATCTGCACCCATAATTGCAGCATTTATTTCCTCTCTGAATCCCCCCCCCCCCCTCCTGGATATTCGGAGGTTTAGATAAACATAATTGCGGTCGGTCTCGCAGCATACCAGTGTTTTAACAAACACAGGGTACCCATCTGTAGCAGCAGCGAGGCGCAGGAGGGCTCATGCACACAGGGTTTATTCGTAGTAAACCCTGAAGGAAGAGAGTGATTTCCCGGTGGCACGATGGGGGAAGGTTTTACCCGTGGCGCGATGGGGGGAAGGTTTTCCCCGTGGCGCGAGGGTTTAAGTGTCACTGCCAATGTGCCCGCGAGGCCGTATCCTAGCAGATTAGAGTCTCTCCTTATCATTCAAATCAAGTCCCTGCTCCCTTTGAAAAACATATTGTACAACACCCCCCCCTCCTCCTCCCCCCTCCATCTACACCCCCCCCATACACACACACACACACACACACACCCTCCAGCCCCCTCGCCGTAGTCCGTGACAACAATCTGTGGGCATGATGTCTGTCTCAGAGGGGCCAGGGGAGGGGTGGGGGAGGGGTGGGAGGAGGGGGCCGTTGTTTGACAGATAGCAGGTCTGGCGGAGGAAGAGTCAGGCACGTCCGTACGGTCCCTGCCCATCCAGGCCCCCTCCACCAGAGCCCCCTCCACCAGGCCCCCTCCACTAGGCCCCCTCCACCAGGCCCCCTCCACCAGAGCCCCCTCCACCAGAGCCCCCTCCACCAGAGCCCCCTCCACCAGGCCCCCTCCACCAGGCCCCCTTCACCAGGCCCCCTCCACCAGAGCCCCCTCCACCAGAGCCCCCTCCACCAGAGCCCCCTCCACCAGAGCCCCCTCCACCAGGCCCCCTCCACCAGAGCCCCCTCCACCAGAGCCCCCTCCACCAGAGCCCCCTCCACCAGAGCCCCCTCCACCAGAGCCCCCTCCACCAGGCCCCCTCCACCAGGCCCCCTCCACCAGAGCCCCCTCCACCAGAGCCCCCTCCACCAGAGCCCCCTCCGCCCCTCACCACCACCTGAGCTCGGTAGAGAGCAACCGACAGACAACTGTGAGAGGACGGAGAGGGGTGGGGGGGTGGTGTGGTGGTGGTGGGGGGGGGGGAATGACTATTCGTACACGCTCTCATCCCATCATACGTCTATGATGGAGGATGAGAGGGCGGGGGAGTCATTGATATATGGGCCCCAGCCGTCTGCCCCCCCTCCCTCCCTCCCGCCAGCACTCCCCTCTATCGTGTTAAGGTTGACTTATCTACATTTCACCCCTGATTTCTCCACCTCCATTATAGTCCCTGCATATTGACTGACTGGTAAAAAGGAGGGGTTGGATGGAGGATAGAATACCGGGTGGGGAGAATGAATCACGGGTAGAAAAAGTGCTTTTCTTCTGGTGCCTAACCCTGCCCGTTATCAAAGTAACTTCCAGCTTATTAGCGACAAAGGGCCCTCCCCCCTCCTCCCCCCGACTCCCCTTCCTACAGCAGCCCTCCCCCCCTCCCCCTCTGTGCGGTCATGTTCGCCGGCGCTTCCTGAATTAAACTGCCTGCTTCCTGTTCTTTTATATGCATGGCCACATCTGGGTCTCCTGCGCACAGCCCTGCTGCTTAATAACAATCACCTTCCCTTTCACTCGCCCCTGATTGTTTCTAATTCACTCTGACAGATAGTAGCTGACAAGCCGCCCGCCTCTCTCTCCCTCCGTGACCCTGGCTCACTCACCACACTTATAAGGCCTGTCATTTTTAATATTTGATTTTCAGTTTTAAAGTTATGTGTTTTAGCCCCATGATGAAATCAGTGTTTAACTGAAAACCAAATGGATCCCGTTCTTTTTTTTTTCCTCTTTTCTTTTTTCTCTTCTCTCTTCTCTCCATCCCCTCGTTTTTCCCCCTCCCTTTACCCCCCCCTCCCCCCACCTCTCTCTATTCTCTCTTTTCGTTGTTTTCTCTTCTCAGTCTTCATTTACTCTTCCTGCAGCTTGCTTCTTCCTCTCTTTGCACGGAACGGAAAGGGGACTTGGAACTGGGTTAAATAAAGACGTAGATGAAAACACTCTGTCACTCCCTCACACACACACACACACACACACACATATACACACACACACACACACACACACACACACATATACACACACACACACACACACACACACACACACACACATATACAAAGTACATCCATATCTTGTGATCGGCAGGCAGGTCCCATTTCTCTTTATTCAAATATCTAACAACCCTAATATTCTGTTCCAAATGATTTTGCCCCTAAGGCTTGCAAAGTATTTTACCCTGGCTTTTCTATGCCTTCCATTGATTACCAATATAGGTATATGGTCACATGTGAAAATGCATATCAGGTGAATGGATCGTTAGGTGAAAGGATAGATTCATTGGCAGGCAGATTTATGGCGTTTTACGAAACAATCTATAGCACCCTCAATGAAAACACCATTCAGAGGTAAATTCCTGTAAACGGTTTACAGAGTGAAAGACCAAAGAAGAGGTAGAGGAAGAGAAGGGGAGGTAGAGGAAGAGAAGGAGAGGTAGAGAGGGAAGAGAAGGGGAGGTAGAGGAAGAGAAGGGGAGGTAGAGGAAGAGAAGGAGAGGTAGAGGAAGAGAAGGGGAGGTAGAGGAAGAGAAGGGGAGGTAGAGGAAGAGAAGGAGAGGTAGAGGAAGAGAAGGGGAGGTAGAGGAAGAGAAGGGGAGGTAGAGGAAGAGAAGGAGAGGTAGAGGAAGAGAAGGGGAGGTAGAGGAAGAGAAGGAGAGGTAGAGGAAGAGAAGGGGAGGTAGAGGAAGAGAAGGGGAGGTAGAGGAAGAGAAGGAGAGGTAGAGGAAGAGAAGGGGAGGTAGAGGAAGAGAAGGAGAGGTAGAGGAAGAGAAGGGGAGGTAGAGGAAGAGAAGGAGAGGTAGAGGAAGAGAAGGAGAGGTAGAGGAAGAGAAGGAGAGGTAGAGGAAGAGAAGGGGAGGTAGAGAGGGAAGAGAAGGGGAGGTAGAGGAAGAGAAGGAGAGGTAGAGGAAGAGAAGGAGAGGTAGAGAGGGAAGAGAAGGAGAGGTAGAGGAAGAGAAGGAGAGGTAGAGGAAGAGAAGGAGAGGTAGAGGAAGAGAAGGAGAGGTAGAGGAAGAGAAGGGGAGGTAGAGGAAGAGAAGGAGAGGTAGAGGAAGAGAAGGGGAGGTAGAGGAAGAGAAGGAGAGGTAGAGAGGGAAGAGAAGGGGAGGTAGAGGAAGAGAAGGGGAGGTAGAGGAAGAGAAGGGGAGGTAGAGGAAGAGGAGGAGAGGTAGAGGAAGAGAAGGGGAGGTAGAGGAAGAGAAGGAGAGGTAGAGGAAGAGAAGGAGAGGTAGAGGAAGAGAAGGAGAGGTAGATGAAGAGAAGGAGAGGTAGAGGAAGAGAAGGAGAGGTAGAGAGGGAAGAGAAGGGGAGGTAGAGGAAGAGAAGGAGAGGTAGAGGAAGAGAAGGGGAGGTAGAGAGGGAAGAGACGAGGCTGATAAACAGCCATGTTTGTCTTAGTTTCCTGTCATTGGTGCATCTGTTACCGTGTAAACCAAACACAGAGACTCCAGAACTTTAGCTTTTTCTTCTATTTTGCATCTAACCATCCGCTGATACAGCCCACCACCCACCAGCCCCTCAACATCCCTCCATCACCCCTCTGTACCCAGGCAGAGGCTCACAAACACTCCCCCTCTCCTGTCTCCTAGCACCCTGGCCGTCTTGCGTTCCGGGAGTGTGCCATGCCCTGGGCACGCCCCCATTTCAGACTTTCTCCAGATTATTTTTTTCTTTCTTTTTTTTTTTCTTTCTTTCCCGTTGACAAAAACAGAACTAATTGGAGTACCACTGCATGTTTTCACTAAAGGCACAATTTAATTACATTTGATTTGGGAAGGAGTATTATGGGAACGTCGTATGTTCATTCAACAAATGGAGCGAAAGAAAGGCAATATTTATTTTGCTTTGATTGGCAAAGCGGCAGGGCAATTTGTTAAGAAAGGGACATAAAGCCAGTGTATTTCCCCTGGACCCCCAGACCACCCCCCCCCCACCACCCCCACCCCCACATATTCAGGTCGCCTTGTAGTCGTCCCCCCGCCCACCCCCTTTCCGCTCCCCCACCCCCACACTTAAACGTTTCTTTGGCCCAGTCTTAACCGCTAATGAACTGTTGCCCCTGGCATTCTGACTCTGGACCCTAACACTGTCTCATCCTTGCCCCTTTGTCTGTCTTCATGATAAATAGTTTATTAATAACTTTGTGAATAATGTAAAGAGTATTGTTTTCTCCAAGGTTGTATTAATAAACATGAATGAATTTATTTGTCTTCAACAAAGCATGATTAATGCACATCAAGCAGCGTAGCGCTCGCTCCACTCCGCGCGCACACACACGCCGAACTCCGCCAAAAAATGACCCATCAACATTAAATATTTATGGCATAATATTAATGGTTTTGAAAAGAAAATAACAAGTTATTAATCCTCTGATTAACAACTGATTAACCTTTTTTAATAAACACGTGATCCGTGCATCGTCGATTCAGGATATGTCGAGCGAGTACGCTGCAGAATAATTATTTCTCTGTCTTTTCTAATTGCTAAAATCGCATGGGTGAACTTTTGAGTTTTTTGTTTTTTTTCTCAACACATGCAGCAACACATTCAGCACAGGCTCCTAACGTGAGCTGCAGTTTAAATAATAATTTTAAAAAAGACAAAGAAAAAACCCAGAATACAAATAATGTAAACAGATGAGGCAGAATCCTCTTCCCGATATAGAATCAGATCTTTAAAACAATAGGGTTTAATTCACATATCCGTTTATTCCACAGTTATTGGCACAAGTAGGAAAGTAGGGAGACAATACTGCACTGAAGGACAAACGCTTCATTTCTGGGTTTTGTGTTGTTTTGTGTTGTTTTGTGTTGGTTTTGGTCATTGCTCATCTATGAGCTTTTGTCAAGGTATTTTTAGTTGTCATGAGAGTTTGCTGAATGTTCGTTGATGTATGCAGACATGCTAGCAGAAGCTATAAAAAGTGAGTAGCACACTGGCCTGAGGTCACTGGCTTGCATGTGCTCACTGTACTTCTGCATGTGGAGGACATGGACGGGGTTGTGTGCAATGCAATTGGTTGTGGTTTAAAATGTGGATAAAAAAAATATATAATAATTGTATTTAGGGATAGTAATACATCCTGTCCTCTTCATCACTGTCTCTGTCCTTCTCTCTCCTCTATCTGTCTTTCACCTGCTCACACACACACAAAAGATACACCACAGACACACACACACACACACACACACACACACTTTAGATATAGGGTAGTAAGCCAAAGGTAAATAATGAACATGCTAATTTCACTGCTCCCACTCTATAACAAATGATTTGAAATGGTTGTGTCCCAGTTCCCGACTCCTGGCCTTGGCCTTCCAACCTGGCGCACACACACACCAATCCACACCACGCACACACACACCAATCCACACCACACACACACATCACACACACACAAACACCAATCCACACCACACACACACACATCACGCACACACACACCAATCCACACCACACACACACCAATCCACACCACACACACACCAGTCCACACCACACACACACCACACACACCAATCCACACCATCCCAACCACTTCATCAAAATGAACTCATATCTTTGTTTAAGCATGTTTCTTCCTCTTTCCTCCACCCTGGCTTGCTGTTGCTCAGCGTCAGGGTCCCTGCAGCAGTCAGAAGCCATCAGAGCCAGCATGTTGGGAAAAGCAGCAACAACAGGCTTCCTTGTGAGGAGATGGGTGAGGGGATGAGTGTGGAGGGACACTTGTTGCCCCCCCCCCCCCCCCCCGGCTTTCTTCAACACACCCGTGGAAGATTTCACCTTTGGTGACATTCACTTAACCCTCATCCCACTTCAGGCTTGCTGTCTTTCTTTCAAACTCTTTCGCTTTTTCATTTAGCTAATTCTCTACTCTCTCATTTCTCTTTACCCCCCCCCCCCACACACACACACACACACACAGTCTCTCTCTCTTTCTCTGCCACACAAACTGGCCACCCTGGGAATCCTCACAGTCAGTCACACACCCCTCCAAAAACAATTATCTTTGAACTTGCTTTTAGTGCTGTTTGTCCTAATTACAGATCATTTTCTCTGTCAAATTTCTACTTTTATTGCAGTTTTGCCCTGGATGTTGATCCTATTGAGGTTCAGCCTTATTTTATGCGTTGAAACACCCCTAAGACCCGGATTCATCACTCTATTCCCTGTAGGTGCTCTCCCTTCTCTCTATCTCTCTCCCTTCTCTCTATCTCTCTCCCTTCTCTCTATCTCTCTCCCTTCTCTCTATCTCTCTCTTTCTCTCTGACTCTCTCCACCTTTTCAACTCCTTCTTTTTCTTCCTTTTTTTGAAGATAGTTTTTCTTCTTTCTTTTTTACTATCATCCAAATGAATTATTCTGAGCCTAAAATCCTCAGAAGG
The DNA here is from genome assembly GCA_030340665.1 of Neosalanx taihuensis. Classification (NCBI taxonomy): domain Eukaryota; kingdom Metazoa; phylum Chordata; class Actinopteri; order Osmeriformes; family Salangidae; genus Neosalanx; species Neosalanx taihuensis. The sequence goes on from CM059295.1 coordinate 13,995,191, forward strand.
TCATACGTATGTCCCATTTCTCGGTGAGATAGTTGAGGTTGGAGCGTTTTGCTGAAGTGTGCCTCCGTGGTCGGACTCGGTAACTTCCAAAGCTTGAGGGAGAGAGGCGTGATATTTATAGAGCTCAACTACAGAGGTGGACTGGATTATAATTAAAAATGAGCAAAGGTGCTTAATTCCTTCCCTTCTTATACAGTGTATCAACCAATCGCAAGCCCCTATTTACAGTGTCAGAGATGGCATGCAAAAAAAAATACATGCGCATGTACACAAGACACACACACACACACACACACACTTAAACTCCACAGTACCTAAGCCTCTTAACACAGGTTGTATCCATGCAGCCCCAACACGCTGCGTTGCAGATGCACAGAGCGGTTTAGACATGGTGGAGGGCTTCTTTAATTATAACTGGATTGGGTGTCAGATATGATTGTGCTGCACTAGGCTGGGTCAGTGGCTGGCTGTGGGATTAGCAGCCCACACTGGCTCCAGTCACACACAGAGGAGGCTGCAGAAGAGGCAGGGGGGCAGGGGGGAGTCCTCCTGCCCAGGGTTCCTTGTCCTACATGGGAAATACTGAAACATACAACAGGTACGTGCATTTTTATACCTGCTTCGGACAACTGGCACAGAAGAGTAGAAAGTCTTGCCGGCACAGAACTAAGAAGATATGTGTGGGAATATAACCGCTGCTGGGATTTTTAATCCCTCCCCCCCCCCCCCCCCTCCCTCCCTCGGGGGGGCCATAGCAGAGTTAAATAGTCTGCTGCCCTTTGTTAGCTTGTCTACTTGCAGAGTTTTCTTCCTATGCTCTAATGTTGCAGAGCGATATTTGTGGGTAAAAGGTGGAGGGGAACCTCTCCTCATCGCTGCAACTCCTGAAGGAGCTCCTCCACTTGACACACTGGAGACCTGGGAGATGTTCACTCACTGGGTGTGGAGAGGGGCCGAGAGAGGGAGCGAGACAGAGGGAGAGAGAGAGAGAGGGAGAGAGAAAGAGAGAGGGAGAGAGAGAGAGAGAGACAGGGAGAGACAGATAGCTGGAGATACCTTTTCCACTGCCTCTTACCTTCCTCTTCAGGCACTGTGTAAAGTGAGTCAGACCAGTTGTGTGTCAGGCTAAGTGTCTTTACATCACTTAACAGCCATGCAGACCCCTGCCTTCCTCAACTGAGAACCTTCACATCACACGCACACACTGTGTGACTGAATTTCACACCCTTGAGAAGAAGAAGCATGTAAAAAAAAAGAAAAGGTGGAACTAAGAACTGGAGAAGAAAAGAAAAGAATAAAATAGAATAGCATTTTTTTTTGTAGAAGACGCAGAAATCCAACCCGTAACGATTCGATTATGACAATGAAAACAAACAAAAACGAAAAACAGAACGGAACGAAACGAAAAGGAAGCATAGGTGTGATGTGTGATATCTCTGCAGATGGGGTGTTCGCCTGCCTCTGTCAGGGATGTTGGGTTTGTCACCGAACTAACGGCAGTGTGATGCAGGCAGTCTAAACACTGCCAGCTCTGCTGCGGCTGGGCTGTGGAGAAGTGTAACTTTCCTCCCCTCACCTCCTTGTGTGTGATCACCGGAGTGTCGCTGACAGACACTGAAGGCTGCTTTGTATGAGTCGTCGTCTCTTACTCTCTAATGAGCCATTCTGGTGTGTTTTCTATTTAGTCCTGTTTGTTTCTCCTTTTCTTTTTTACCGGGTGAGTTTCTGAGAGAGATAAAGAGAGAGAGAGAGAGAGACAGAGGGAGACAGAGGGAGAGACCCTGTCTTTCTTCCGCTCCTCCAGGCAGCAGTCGAACCCGCCCGCCCGCTTGCCCTCGCTGCAACGTCAAAATTCTCAAACTCGCCGTCGCTCTCAACCGCTTCCCGAATCAAAACAGGAGTGCTGTTCTCAAACTCTCCTCCGCCCCCCCCCCCCCCCCCCTTTCCTCTCTGTCTCCTCCTCTCCCCTACTCCCCTCCCCGCTGTCTCCCTCAGCCTGGAGCTCCCAAAGCTGCCTCCCGGGTGGGGGCAAGGCAGGTACCAGGTTGAGTGTGGGGGAGAGGGAAGGAGGGATGGGGGGGGGGGGGTGGAAGACTGTGACACCTACCTGTCAGCAGATACTCCGAATAATTGGTAAATGACTACCCTGGGATAGGGGAGACCCTCCTCCCTTGTGTTTGATGAATATTTGAAGTCGCCAGGCAGTCGTGAAGCGAGGCAGCGCGCCTCCTCTGCGTACAGCGGAGAGAGTCGGGCGGTCTCAGATGGAGGGAGAGGCTGAGCGAGGCGGGAGGATGAGAGCGAGGGAGAACAGAGAGAGCTGAGCAGGGACACATGGGTACCTGGGAATGTGGAGTGAGAGTGAACAGAGAGACACACCGCCTGAGCTCTGCTGAAAGACAAGCTGGGATCTAAACAAGCCTGAACTAACCATCAACCCTGACAGACACAGAGCCAGCCAACACACTGGACCAGCAGCCCCACACACACACACACACACACACACACACACACACACACACACACACACACACACACACACACACACACACACACACACACTCGCTATGTCTTCCTCTCTCTTGATCATATGATATGCTGGCTGTCTCTCCGATACACACATACACACACACGTTCACATATGCACTTGCACGCACGCACTCTCCCTTACCCTCACACACACACACACACACACACACACACACACACACACACACACACACACACAGACCACACACTCTGAACCCTTATGAAATTTGAATTGACGCTACAGAAAGTTCACTCGGGTGATTACTCGGCGGACAAATGTGTGTAACTTTAGGGGTATCCTCTCTCCCTGCCAATTTGATGTGAGCCACTGGGCTATGTTTGTCTGTTAATGAAACATCTTCATCTTCATCTTGCTCTTTCCCCGCTCTCAAACTCACTTCACACCCTAGTCAGTTAGGTCCCTCAGGGTCTCTGTGTGCAGAAAAGGATATAGAACACTTTGACATTTCAGTGCGTCCTATTAGACACACCCATAGAGCATTTAGCTGTGAGCGCTGAGAGAGAGAGGGGGGGCGGACAGAGGAGAGGTCCATTAGAGTGTTTAAAGGCGCTGGCCTGTCTGGGAGGTGGAGGGGCGGGGGGGGGGGGTCTGTGGTAGAGTTGAACTGATCGTGGTATAGCTCGTTGTTTGTAAGTTGTTAGACAGCAGAGGTTGTGTGTGTACAGATGTGTTTTCTTCTGTCTTCTGCCTGTACAGGACGTGTCTGAAGGAAGTGACATCACTTCATGGTCCAGTATTTGCATGTCTTTGGTCTGTTCCCCTTGCATGACTTCTCTGTCTCTGAAGATACTGAGTCACTGACTCTGTGGCCTTAGATCAGGGGGAGCAGTGTAATGAGGCATGGAGGCCAGATCATACGAGCATATCTCAGCTCAACTCTAGCCTCGGTCTCAGCCTCACCCCCAGCCTCATCCATATACCCAGCCCCAGCCTCAGTCCCAGCTTCAGCCCTATCCTCAGCCCCATCCCCAGCCCCACCCCTAGCCTCAGCCTCAACCCCAGTCTCACCCTTAGCCTCAGCCCCAGCCTCAGCCTCTGTCCCAGCCTTGGCCTCAGCTCCAGTCTTAGCCTCAGCCCCAGCTTCAGCCTCAGCCCCAGCCCCAGCCTCAGCCCCAGCCTCTGGCTGTACAGGAAGCCTAGTCTATGGTCAGAGAGCTCCATGACTGTATTGTCCTGCCGGCCTCCCAGGCTGCAGGCTGCTCTTAAAGCCTGCTCACGTCGCTCAGGCTTGATCTCACGTCTCCGTGGCATGAAACAGCTTGACAAGTCCAACATTTCCCCAGGGCAGCGGGCGATCAGTGGCCTTTAACCCCCCCCGCCGCCCCCCCCCCCTCCCACCCCCCCCCCCCCTCCCCCCTGGGGAACGGCAGTCAATGGGGGTCAAGGCAAGTTGAACAATGCACTGTTAGGCCCCTCTCCTGCGTGCTGTGTGTCCTGTGTCCTGCGCTCCATCTTCATCCCATCACGTCTCCTCACCTCATAGAAATTCCACCGCCTCGCGCCAAACGGGAGATAAAAAGAAAAGAATACTAATAAACTACTACTAAAGAAAAGAATACTAATACTATTTATTTTGTAATACAAAATAAATCAGTCATCTCAGATTGCAATTTTTCCGACCGTGATTCAATAGTTTTTGTGCTAGGTAGTTTCATGGACTTCCATGGTGATGTGTGTTCTTTCTGAATGCTGGCCAGAGCTGTGTGCAGCATCAACAGTCTTTATAGGGGCTCAGATGTGTTTAGGGGAACACTGATTAGTATGCCCAGTAACCAATAAAAGCAAACAGCAAATATACACCCCTATTGCTTCACATTGCAATACAGAGGATTTACTCAGCATGCATATGGAAACATGATATTTAATGTTGTTACTTACCAGCTAGCTACCTCTCGGAGGGTGTACGAGGAATTGTCCCTTTTTCCTGTTTTATTCATTTCGACTTACTCAGAGATGCTAAAATCCTAGCTTTCACCCAGAATGATGGTGGATATATTATTCATGAAAAGTAATGCATTGTTTTTGTTGCTTTACATCTTTTTTCCCCTTTCTTTTTTTTATTGTCCCCCCCCCCCCGTCCTCCTTTCATCCTTGCCGGTGTGATCTCAGGCAGGTCGGCAGAAATATCTGTATTGAAATGAGAAGTTTCAAGAGTCAAACCCATATCTACCCGCGCGAGTGTAAACTGATTTAAATCACACGTTGCGCTTACAGAATGGTGCTTAAATGTTAAATGGGGGTTGAAGTCTGCCTGAACTAATTTGTAGAGCTTTGCTCTGTGTTGACATTTAAATGTGATAAGAATAGTAAACTGTAGAAACGACCTATTTTGAAGATGCTTTCTGAATAAATTCACATCAGCTGAGGTCTATAATTAATAAAAAAAGACAGCCATTCCTGCTCCAGATTTGATTATAATACAACCTTATGAACGCCAGACGGATGGAGTGAAAAAATAAAAAGGAGGGGAAAAAGGAAGATAAAAAAGAAAAGCAGCGGCAGCAGTAAAAAAAAAAAAAAGAAAAGAAAAAAAAATGATGGGGTTAGGAATGAAGAGGGAGGTGGATTGTGCACACCTGGTTTTTTAGTCAGATTGCGTTGGCTGGCTGCTGTGCTATCACATTACTGTGATCCAGCCTTCGTGTTTGTCAGGGAGGAGAGGAGAGGGACCTGCAAAATCAGCATGCAAATAACGGCACATTGTTAACTTAATCAGATGCAGGAGAGAAAATATGGAGAGGGAGAGGAGGGCGAGGGGGGTGGGGGGAGGGGTGGAGGGAAAAGGCGGGGTAGCGGGTAGGAAGGAAGGATGGAGAGGGAGGTGGGGCATGTGAGTCTGTGTCTTCAGAGATGGCGGAGGGCACGGAGATTATACCACACCCATGAGGCCTAGCGTTGGCAGACTGGATCTGCTGGACCCCATAGAGGCCAGACGGGAGTGTGTGTGTGTGTGTATCGTCTGTGTGTGTGTATGTGTGAAAGAGAGAAAGGGGGGAGGTGAAAGAGAGACAGAGAGAGGGACACAGAGAGCGAGAGAGAGAGAGAGAGTAGGGGAAGGAGGGGTGGTGCAGCACATGTAATCAAAGCAGTCTCTTCAGAGTTAACAGGGCTAGCCACATTAGCATGTTGGGGGTGCTAGCAGTGTCATTGGTGCTGAACTAGAAGTGTTAGCAGCACCAGGAATGTCAGGGCTGAAAGCTAGCAGGCTGATAGCTAGGGCTAGCAGGCTGGGCTTTCCTCACACAATGCCATGTTTAGCATTCTGGGTTTAAAGTATAAATCAGCGATATAAAGTGTCTCTTATCAAAAGCCTGAGGGACGGATGTCAGGAACTGCTGAGTGTGCACTGGAAAAATAGAAACAGATTTAAAAAATACAAAGAAAAAAAAACAATGATTAATGGATACTAATTAAAAAATACACATTAGACTTTGCAGTATTGTTGTGCATTTGAATTGTATCCATTACTTGATGACTTTGCCAGTCATGTTTCTTCTTTTACATTTAAGCTTGCCAAATACAGATAGTGTTTCTAATATTCCTTACATTCATCGTTATTATTTCATCTTTAGATGCAATTCGAAGAAATATCACATTCAAATATAGCCCATGATTTCTACATCTCCTAGCCGCTACTACACTTTAGGGGGATATAAAGAGGATGTGACCTGTAATAAATTGCTCATGCATCTCGAAGGAAATATTTACAACCAGCAGCCATGGTAACATAAAATAAATACTATACAATGTTAATGTGTGTGTGTTAAGGTGTGTGTATGTGTGTGTGTGTGTGTGTGTGTGCGTGTGTCACCTTTAGACAACAGAATATGTCAGGAATATCACTTATCTGGAGGCAGAGATATGCATTAAAGGACACAGAGAGGAGAAGTCAGTTTGTCTCTCTCAGTGACTCTGATCTCGGGGGAGACTTCACTGAATGCTCTACAGAGAGGTCATTTTTCATTAAACACCCTTCTCTTTATGAACTTATCCCTTCCCCACACACACACACACACACACACACACACACACACACACACACACACCCACACACGCATGCACGCACGCGCACACGCACACACACACACGTGCACACACACACACTTACGTGCTCCCACAAGCAGCCACAGAGATGCTATTATCTTCTGAAGTGTGCGGTTGATCAGTGTTGGTGTGGAAGGTCAGGGAGGGCAAGGGGGGAGGGGGGGGAGGGGGCAAGTGAGGAGAGACATGAGGAATCCACAGACTGGGCCAAACTGCACCTTCAAAGACTCTCTCTGTCCGTCTCTATCTCTTTCACTCTCTCTTCTGTCACACACACATTACCGCACACTCTTTCCCTTTCCCCATGCCATTTTTTTTCCTCTAAATCCTCCTCTGGAATAAAATAGACATTTTGCGAGGGCCTAATTCACCTCACTGTGGTACCTAAAAGGTCTGTGCTCCAAAATTAGCAGCAAAATAAGGCTCTGATCACACAACCGGGTGTTTTTTTGTGGTGAGGAGTGTAGCCAGAGCCCAGTGGCAGTGTGGGTGAGCGGGGGTGTGTTTGTAGTGGTGTTCACACACACACACCCCTCTGAAGGGGGCACCGACTTCTCCTTACTCCTTTAATCAGAGGCTTGTCTCAGTAAAACGTTGGCACTGCAGCAAACACGACTCTCTGGCTCGCAGAACATGTCTCTCTCTCTCTCTCTCTCTCTCTCTCTCTCTCTCTCTCTCTCTCTCTCTATCACAGTATCCATCTCTCTTCCTCTCTTTCTTTCCCTCCTCTCTCCCTGGTTCTCACTGTGTCCTCAAAACTCCTTTCATCCCCCCCCCCCCTCCCTCTCTCTCCACTTCACTGATCCTAAGAGCAGTTGTTTCTGATGAAGGAAGATAAATAGCTGTAACGTTGTTCCCTGGTGTTCCGGCACCCCCCCCCCACGCCCTCCCCCCCCCCCCCCCGCGCCCCTCCCCCCACCCGCCCTCCACCCAGGGATCCCACCCTGCTAAAACACTTCCTCCAGCACAATTAGTCCATAATAAATACACTCTACCCTTAAAGTTGATTATGTCCCTGCTCTGACTCCCGCTCTCTCCCTCTTCCTTCATCCCGCCTCTGAAGCAGCACATGACAGGGCGATGCCTCCTGACCAGGACTGAGCTGGCTAACAATGTTTCACAAAACAAACTCCCAAGTGAAGGCATAAGAATAGTCATGAAGACATGCTAAGTCATTGTATTGGCCGGTATGGTAGAGAGTATTTTCCAGTAAAGTCTCGCTTCCTGATGCCTCTGATAAGGTTGTGTGTTTTCTCAAACAGGATATATGCTGCTGCCTCTAGTAAAACCACGTAATCTGTGGACATACACAGACTGCAGTCGCATGAATGCCTCGATAAAAGCTTCTTGACGAATGTTGTTTCCAGTACAGCATGAAGTCTACGTGTGAGAGGGAACTGGAGAGACAGACAGAGAGAGGGGGGGGGGAGTTAGAGAGAGAGAGAGAGGGGGGGGGGGAGTTACAGAGAGAGAGAGGGAGGGGGAGTGAAGGAGGAAGTGACAGAGAGGAAGGGAGAGAGAGTTAATCAAAGTGATGGAATAAAGGAGATTAAACAATGTCGTATTAAAAAGACATGCAGCGGTTCAATATTTAAAAAGCCCATTTGCCTCGACAGAAGTACTTTTTCATTCAAGAGCATATGGCTCAGCTACCTGTTTATAGTTTTCTCTTATCTCCCTTCATCCCAAAAGAGACACGGCGAAGGAAGAAACGATCTTTTCAAAAAGACATTGAAGAATCATTCAATTATCAGCTGCACAATGTAAAAGAACGACTTTGACTTGCTTTCTGTAATGAGGATTCCTAATTAGCCATAGGTTTGTTTGGTGCAAACTTCTTTACTCCAGACACCCGTTACAAAGAGAGGTAAGTACCCTGAAGTAACACCCCCCCCTCTCCTCTTCACTCTCCCCCTCCTCCCCCTTACCTCTTCTTACAGTACATAGGCCCTATCGCTTGTGCTTGAAGACCCAATTTACCTCCTGATGTATGCATACAAGCCCCGGTAAATAGTCAGGAGTGTAAGATAACTTTTTTTTTCTTCTTTTCTTCTATTCTTTTAATTAGCTATGCAACAATTAAAGGATTCTCAAAGTAAATTGAACCTTGCCTCCCTTGCCGCCCGGTTTGATTTCAACACCTGTCACAACAGCCCCCCTCCTCTCCCCCCCTCTCCCCCCCCGTCCTCTGAATCATTATGCAAAACTCCCCAAGAACAGAATCAGCGTGTGGGGAAGAAAACAGCAATTATTTCTGATATTCACTTATTTAGGCTGATATTGACATTTAGAAGGTGTTTGGAAATGGCAATCTCTCTCTCTCTCCCTCTCTCTCTCTCGCTCTCTCTCTTCCTCTCCTTCTCTCTCTCTCTCTCTCCCTCTCTCCCTCTCCCTTTCTCTCTCTCTCTCTCTCTCTCTCTCTCTCTCTCCCTGTCTCTCACTGGATTGGAGGGAGGGAGTGATAACCTGCCCTGGTTAACTTCCCCAGCTGGGTCTGCCTGCTCAGCCTCTATTGTGCCAACATTAAACCCATTATGATGGCAGTGCTATTGCCATGATGACTAAACCACCATACTAACCCCCCCCCCCCCCCCAACCAAACCCCCCCACACCCTCTTCCTCACTGTAGTGCTGGAACAATAGCTGGTACGATGTAGCGTGTCAGCAGTGCTAGAGACTTGTAGCAACTCACATCTCAGTAACGATGTCATTTTATGTGTGTGTGTGTGTGTGTGTGTGTGTTAGCCATTGTATTTTCCAGTGGCCAGCAAAGGGAGGCTGGAAGGTTGGGGGTGAGGAGGAGGAGGAGGAGGAAGAGGGGCCTGATGTAAGCAGTGATGGCCCCTACACAGATAGTTACACTGTGGTCATTGTTCGTTGCCCTTTCTCGGGCCGACGACTAACCATGCGCAATCTGAGCTCTGCCATGATGACACACACTTGTTTTCCGAGACAGCCACACACACACACACACACACACACACACACACAAGGTTTCACCCGACCGAATGAAAGGCCTTGATGACGGCACACACAATACTCGTGTTTGACACAATTTATGTATCTTTTCCTCTCCACAATCAGTTCTTTTCTGTCAGTCCTGACGCCGTACTTAGAAGTCCCCGATCCATCTGGATCCACTGGAGCCTCCTCTTGTGTTACCTCACAAAGAGTGTCTGCTTAACAAATGTTCTCTGCCATTAATCCTCCACTCATCCTGGAGCATGCAACCTAGCGGCTGGAGCTCCTCCACACCGCTGTGAACCACTATTGTACCAGACACAGGAGGAGAAAGACACACACACACGCACACTCGCTCACACACAGTATTTCAGTCATGCACACTGACGCGCACGCAGTCCCTCAGTTACACGTACACAGATGCACACAAACACACACATGATCTCTGAGTCACACGCCACACACACACACACACACACACACACATCTGCAGGTCATCATCACAGGGGATAATACCGGGAATGGTTATCATAAAAGGAAGCTTTGAGCTTTTGGCCATCTCGAGATGATGATGTCGCTGACCAGGACAATGAACTGTGGGAATGTGCTTGTTTTCCATTGATCCCCCCCCCCCCCCTCCCCCTGGCATCCCCACCAAGCCTGTCAGATGGACGGAGGGATATAAAGACCTGCATTTTTCTCTCCCGCTCTCTCTTTTCTCTTCTTTTCTCTCCGTTCGTCAGGGGGCTCATAGTGATCTGCGGGGATGAGCTGAAAGCTGAACTACCTGTTGACAAGCCCTCTTAAACAGCCCTCAATGACATACTGTGTGTGAGAGGGAGGAGGGAGACGGAGGGAGGGAGGGAGGGAGGAAGGAAGGCGGGGGATACGGAGGGAGAGAGGAGGAAGAACAGTGGTCTTTCATGCACCCGCACATGACTGTCATAGAAACGCATTCTACTTTTGAAACTGCAATATTTACTCCTGGCTGTTAATCGTGTAGTATGGAGTGGGAAAGACACACAGTTGATTGTAATATAGCAGCTATGCATGTGAGATTGAATGTACTGGAAGCTGGTGGGAGTTTGTACAAACACACTCTGTAGGAGCGTGGAAAGGTTTGTTTCTGTCAGTTTCTCTCTCTTGTGCAAGTTAGCTGTTCTCTGCTTTTGGCTCATTACAGGCAGTAATAACTCAGTTCAGACAGAGAGCATGGAGGGGAAGCAAAACAACTCTGCTTTTATTGGATTCATTAGAACCGTTCGGAAGACCACCTGCAAGAGACTTAAACAGCGACGTGTAGTAAAGGAGAATCAGCCGCAGTGCAGTGTCATGCTCAGCCCGTTCCCAATCACCTCCACCTAGATAAACGACACGAGCGACTCCTGTGGCTGTCCATGAGGTCAATGTGAAGTAGGCACATAACATCAAGTGGAACATACGGTGAACTGTATACAGTATGCAGCATTATTCTTAGGCGGCTGTTGTCCTATTTTGTGTCCCCCCCCCCCCCCCCCCACACCTCTTCTGGGATTTGTTAACGATTTGGTGCAAAAGTGATGGAATTTGAAGCTTTGTGAATAATGATAGATTTATTAAAAGCAATGACCTCCTTCATTATGGCTTAATGAGGTATTGCATTGTAATTAGTCAATGGATTGCTGTCGATACATGCCAAAATAACAAAGTAAAGTTGGGCTAATAGCTTTTCGATCCATTATTTCTTCTTTCTTTGAATGTCAAAAAAAGTAATTTTCTTCTTTTTCTTCCACTGGGGTAGAAATCAGGAATGTGGTGATGTTGCAACGCTCGTCTGTTTTAATCATTTAAGTGCATTTTTAACTGCAGCTGTGCAACTGGCCTACAATTCTGCGTTATTTACCAACATAATCTCAACAGAGTTATAGTCTTACCAAACAAAACATGTATGACGCACTGCAGGCGAGCTGCACAGGACTTCACACAAACAAGATCAACACGTTTAATGTCATAAAACATCACACCCCATCAACAAGTGTGTCTGTACACAATCAACTGCAAACTAGACAACTGCGATTTGAAGGTACGTCGTATTAACCGCAAACAGTACAACCCAGCACTGCTGCACCTCTGAACACAGACTAGAGGAAGTCTCCGTGGCTTTAGAGGTGACGACGGAGCCGATGGTATGATTGAAACTGCATTCCTCTAAACGTGAGGTGAACTTGCAGCCTGTTAAGGCCCAGCTTCCATACAAGGTGCCGGTGTGTGCGTGCAGCGTGCTGCCTGACAGGCCTGGAGTGGGCCGGGACACGTCAGCCTGAGAAGGGGATAGAGAGCTGCCCCAAACTATCAGCTGTCAAGTTCCCCATCGACGGTAAGCAGCTACAACTAGAGGACTGATGGTTAGAACAAAGGCTCGGGGTCTCTCTGCAGAATGATGAGGTGCAGAAACTGCAGTGTGGTTTCGTCAGACCAGCACTCTGACATGACAGAAGCCAACAGAATAGGTATGTCGATAATTGGAGCTTACTTCCACATGTTACAGTACCCACTACAACTACGTCTCCTTCACCTTTTTCTGGTTGTGGTTGTAATATCTGTGTTTATGTATCCTTCATTTGTCAGTCTGTGTGTCAGAGATGGATGGAATTAAAACCTAGTAGCAAACAAGCTAACTAAGATTGATGGGGTAGCTTTGACAGTCTTTGTGTCGGCGTGTCTGTAGTGCATTGCCACCTTCATCCTCAGCTTATAGAGGGCATTCAGATATTGAATTGTTGTGTGTGTGTGTGTGTGTTTGTGCTCTGTGTGTGCAAGTGTGTGTTTGTGCGTGCGTGTGTGTTTTCCTCCAGTGAGTGGGGGGGATGTCACATAAGAAATGTCCTTTTTAATCAGGGAGAAAAATATAAAATGGCTCGGGAGCAGGGGGAAGCATATTAATGCAAAGCATTTGCATACTCTCGTCAGCAAGGATATGTAAAAAAAAAAAAGAAAAAAAAATAGCTGAATTTGTCAGTTCATTTCCATTGTCTATCTGCCTTTGTTATATGTTAAAGATAAAGCCAGAAATCAAATTGAAGAAAAGGGCAAGCTGATATCTCAGTAAATGAGCAACAGCTCATCAGCCTAGTTTAAATCAAAGATTTCTATTGCCAACGAAAACCCAGTTTCCACGCATTGCTCTTTCAAATGAGGTCTTCTCTCTTATCAGTTTGGGTTGGAAACGGCAGCTTGGTGTCTCACAAACATCTTTTAAGAGTGGTTTCAGTTTTTTTGACAGCGTTAAACATGTACTGGTTCTCCTCTCTTTCCCTCATTCCATGGTGCGGGGCCTTTTAATGACTTCTGTTTACATGTCAAAACCCCAACACTGTTTTTTCCAACATGTTTTTGAATGGATGTCATGCCTAGATGTGGTGTGCATGTGTTCAAGCACGACTCCATGAATCTAAGTAGGTTAAGCACACCAGAGACACACAGGCTCCACTGTAGATAATACATCACTAGCACTCTTTTAAGGCGCCGTTTCAGGACATTTGTCTTTAAGGCTTGACAATGAAGACAGTCAAGTTTGTGAGGATTGTAAGGAAATATGCCGAGGCAGCGCTCAGATCAGCCATTCCTTCTGGCCCAGCTGGGGTCGGCTACAGTGTCAAAGATGCACAAGAGATTCCGCCATGAACAAGGTTTTAGGAGGAAGAAGAACTACAAAATGGTCAGGCGCTTTGATGCGTTATATCCTGAAGTGATAAGGAGAGATAAATACTTCAGCTGTCACTGAAACCTGTACAATATGTGTGTGTGTGTGTGTGTGTGTGTGTTTGTGTGTGATTTCATGATTTCGATCATGTGCTACTGCACACGGCCCCTGTTACTAGGCAGCATACTAATCAGCTTAATGAGATATTATACAATATTTTGTCGATGAAAGCAGATCAGTCGGTTGTTAAATAAATCAGTTGTGAATAGAAGAGGGGGCCGTTTCCTAATCCTAACCCTGTCCAGATAAGAGCATCACAACTTCACAACAACGCACACAACTGCCCCTGTTTGCGTAGCTCTCCCCGCCAGGCAGTGCACTGGGCTGTTGAGGGCCTCTGATACGTTGGGAACCCTTTCAATGACATCAACTGTTGTTTAGTCCTTCTCGGATGCTCTGGGCAGAGTGGGGACTGGAGAACAGGGGCAGCGCAAAGCAAAGTGATTCCCATCAAATGTAATGTGGCTCTCTTTAATGGGGAAATTACACCCAGACAAGTGTCGCAGTAGAGAGATAAGAATGTTGTGTTTACTGAAGTAACCCCTTGGTTTTAAGTGCTATTGTTAATGTCATGATTGTAGTTTTGCGGCAGCGTCATGACAATGGCGTTGGGTTCGTTTCATTAAGGCGTGTAATTGAAGGAATTCTGATAGGACGGGCACAAGTAGCTTAATTATGCGCTACTTGCTGTGTTTACTGTTTACCGAGTAATTATTGCATCCAAAATGGTGTCGCAGTTTGAGGAAAGTTAGGAGGGTAAGTTACAGCGTGACTCTCCGCTTATGTGTGAGAATACACGCCGTACTCAGTGAATCAAACGACGAGAAAATCACACTTCCTCTCCGTCACAGCTCAAGTGTTGTTGTCTTTATCCACTCTGCATTTTCTACTCATCCTATTCGGATGCATCAACACACATCCATTCATTTAGACAGACCTGGTCTGCCTGTGTGGGTAGGCAACTTGAACAGCAATTACAGTACTCCATTCCTTCTATATTATAATATACTACCCACATTTAAATATAGATATATACATAGGAAAGAAGCTGAAAAGGTTCATGCCCACTAAGCTATTTGCTAAAGGTTAGTAATCATTGTAAGGTAAGTGGTATAATTTATAGGGTAACACAGTGCCTGTGCCAGCAGCGGTACTCAGGGCGCGCTCCTTTGCGCGTTGCGCGACGCCAATCATTGTTTGAGTGCGCCACAAACACAGCGAGTGACAAGACAACATGCACTTAGTCCCATGTGTTCTTGTTTGAGCGAATAGTTCTACTCATTGACGAAATACATAAGAGAGGGATTTAAACTGGTATCGATCCTGTTTACGGTCAAATCGATCTTCAAAAACGAGAAGTGGTGACATTAGTATGGATATTCTGGGATAGGTTCCTCCCACCCCTGCGGCGTCCACCAGCTTCTCTTCCCTGTTGTTACCTTTACTTCACCCAGCGAAATGGACTGTTATGAGATGAAAGGTGGAGCAGGGATGGACAGAGTAAGAAAGACACCGGCCCATGTCACAGACAAAGCCAATTGCTGCAAAATAGGGGACTAGTTGGCCTGTAAGGGACCAGGTCAGTCTACTTTCCCGGCATGGTTGACCTTGTTAATTCGTTTGACAACCTGTAGGCTTCATATTAAAACGGCTTGGGAATGTACGCATACATCTTTGTTTGCCTAGCCTTGTAATCCACTGAGTTTGAAGGGCGTATGCAAAGGTTTGGGTAGGAGCGGAACATGTTTAGCTTGCGCGCATTGTTGGTTACGCATTGTTTGGCCTGGGTAGTATTCCCAGCCTGAATTATTGCTGTATTCCACTGGATATCACGCACACACACGTGCACGCACGCACACACACACAACATTGATTCTACCATTCGTAGGTTTTTGTAAGTACCCTTTGCATTTTAACACAACTGCTGTGTATGGTATTGACCTTTCAACATGTCCGTGTCTCTCTGTGTGTCTCCCCCTACAGGATGGAGGACTCTAGTTTGTGCCTTGGCGTGTCCTCAGCGGTCCCAGATGGAGAAAACCACCTGACCAACGCTGTGCTAAATGGACGTTACCCAATAAGCCAGAAGCTCCACCAGCTGACGGCGCAGCTAGGCCACGCCTTTCCTGACCTCCAGAGCCGTCAGCAAATTCCAGAGGAGAAAGCTGCCACTCCATTGGACGAGAAGACCCATCACGCAGCCCTGGCCAGCCAGCCAATCAGCAGTCAGATGGCCCTCTTGGCCAACCAGTTAAATCGTGACATTGATGCGGGCGCACTGAGTGGCCTCAATGGGAGGGTTGACCTGCAGCAGTTCCTCAACGGGCAGAACCTGGGCATCATGTCCCAGATGAACGACATCGAAGACGACGCCCGTAAGAACAGGAAGTATCCCTGCCCGCTCTGCGGAAAACGCTTCCGTTTCAACAGTATCTTGTCATTGCATATGCGTACGCACACTGGCGAGAAGCCCTTCAAGTGTCCCTACTGTGACCACCGGGCAGCCCAGAAAGGCAACTTGAAGATCCACCTCCGCACCCACAAGCTGGGCAACCTAGGCAAAGGACGCGGCCGTGTCCGAGAGGAGAACCGTCTGCTCCATGAGCTGGAGGAGAGGGCCATCCTCAGGGACAAGCAGATGAGGGGCACCAGCAGCCTGCTTCAGCCAGCCCAGCCCCTGCAGCACCTAGGCCCCAACACCCTCCAGCAGCAGCCCGGGTCAGCCTGCGGCCTCCTCACACCCACCAGTCTGGGAACTCCAGACTCCCTCTCCCAGCCCTCGTCCTCCCCCAAGCCGGCCGGCATCCAGGACGAGCAGGGCCTGAACCCCGCAACGGGATTCCGCTGCACCTTCTGCAAAGGCAAGTTCAAGAAGCGCGAGGAGCTGGACCGCCACATCCGCATCCTCCACAAGCCCTACAAGTGCACCCTGTGCGAGTTTGCTGCCTCCCAGGAAGAAGACCTCATCAGCCACGTGGAGAAGGCTCACATCACGGCCGAGTCGGCCCAGGGGGCGGGGGTTGGTGGCGCCGCCGGAGAGAAGCCGGCCAACGAGTTCCGCTGCGAGGTGTGCAGCCAGGTGTTCAGCCAGGCCTGGTTCCTGAAGGGCCACATGCGTAAACACAAGGACTCCTTTGAACACTGCTGCCAGATCTGCGGACGGCGCTTCAAAGAACCTTGGTTCCTCAAGAATCACATGAAGGTCCACCTCAACAAGCTCGCCATCAAGAACAAGCCTCCAGCGAGCTCCAACGACCAGGACGTACCCTCCATCAACAGCATGAGCAGCCTGGCTCAGGAGGCCCACGCCAACCTGTACTCTCGCTACATCTCCTGCCTGCAAGGTGGCTTCCTCTCCCCGGACAAGCAGGGCCTCAGCGAGCAGCACCAGATGCTGGCCAAGGCCGGCATCGCCATGAAGGAGAAGGAGATGTTGGGGAAGTTGCTGGGCCCAATGGCTGGGATGGGGCACAGCCTCGGAGACGGAGAGAAACGCTCCCTCCTCGGATGCCTCAACCTGGTGCCCCCTCTGAAGTCCAGCTGCATGGAGCGCCTCCAGGCTGCAGCCAAGGTGGCTGAGATGGACCCACTAAACAGCTACCAGGCCTGGCAGATAATGGCAAGAGGCATGGCGATGGACCGAGCCTTCATGCCTAAGGATCAGCAACACCACATGCCCCATGGGAAAGAGGAGGAGCTGGTGGGGGCTGGGGGAGCCGGGATGGCATCCTACTCCAAGGAGAAGCATGACTACTCCATGATGGGCTCCAACGAGGGATCCAAGCAGAAGCAGCATGCCGAGGCTCTGCATGGTTCCAAGGCTGGGAGCGGAGCCATGATGCCCATGAAGGAGGAAGGAGGAGGCTTTGAAAGCCACCGAGACTTCCTGTCCCACCATGGCGGAGCAGGAGGAGGAGGAGGGGGCATGGGGCTGCCTCACGGCCTGGAGTACAGCATCTCGAGCCTGAAGGACAAGCCCACCGAGTGCCCCGACTGCGGACGGGTCTTCAGAACCTACCACCAGATGGTGGTCCACTCTCGGGTGCACAACAAGGACCGCAGGCCCATGGAAGAGGTGCTGCAGCATGGGGCCACAGGCTTGGACGAGCGCCGCGGCTCGGCCAGCGACCCGGAATCCCAGTCGATTAGCAGGTCCACCACTCCTGGGTCCTCCAACGTGACGGAGGAGAGTGGTGCCGGAGGAGGTCACTCCCAGACAGGAAGCGTGCAGGATGACAGTCCACACCCTTCCTCTCCATCCTCAGGTAGGACCAGTCTCAGGAAACTAACCTATAAATGTAAAGTGATGTGAATGTATTGAATTGTGGTAAAACAATGGGCATTTAAAGGGTTGATGTTGTGAGGAAATGTGACTTGACCCATTTTTGTGAAGCTTTAAGAACATGTTATTCATGTTCAATGTCACCTTATAGTGTTGTAGATCCGACTAGGGACGCAGAACAGCTGTAATGCAGAGATGACATTGCTCTTCCTGTAATACCAGGATAGCCTGAGAAATACTAAAACACACAAGTCATTTAGGCCTCTGTACAAAAGAACACACTCACTGGTGTGTCTGTCGGAGGGCGGCGGGGGGGGGGGCGTATCTGATCAAATCTCTTTGTTCAAAAGAGGAGGGGAAAAAAACATATAGAAAAATGTCCCCACTGCAAATCTGCTGCACATTCCCCACATAACTCAGATACTTAACGCCTCTGTTCAAACACCCATCAAACACCCTCAGAGAGCCTGCTTATAGAGGACATGCTCTACACACACACACACACACACGCACACACACACACACACACACACACACACACACACTGTTTTATGGGATATTGGAGGACATACTGAACACAGATGCCCACACTAAGACTGTATACCAAGAGACAGATAATGAATAAAGCATAACAACTGCATGAGAATGGCAAACTCCCCTGACATTCCAATGACTTTGGTATGGTTTGCAGTGGGATTCAGACGAGGCCGTAGAACACAGAGCAGTGTGATAAAGGCCTTGTTTACAGGCGAGCATAGCTCCAGTCCCTGTGGAGCAAACACTGGGAACAGGGGCTGGACACATTCTAAGTGATTAATACATGTCTTTAATAAACAAGTAAGAGACTGTGATCTCAACCCACTGAGAGAGAGAGAGAGAGAAGAGAGAGAGAGAGAGAGAGAGAGAGAGAGAGAGAGAGAGAGAGAGAGAGAGTGTGTGTGTGTGTGTGTGTGTGTATGTGTGTTTAGACAGATTAAGAGAGGCTGTTGGTAATGATTACAGAAGTTTTAAAGGTAACTTTCTGATTCCTCCGGGTGGGAACACCCAGGCTAAGCAGTGTGCTCAGTAATTAGGTCACGACTATGTGATAATCAGTTGGTTTAAGCTAAACAAGACACTAATTAAAGATATACATATAAAGCAGGTCAAAAAAACTGAACTTCATTTGCGGAGTGAAATGTGCTTTTAAGTCTTTTGAAAATCAAATAAATATAAAAAAAGAAGAAGAAAAAATAGAAAGTAGCTTAGCTCAAGGCTGTAAGCAACTTAATTCGAACAGTGGAGAATAAATTGTTTATTTATTCACAGTAGCATGGAGTCCTTATCATTCTCATGTAGTGCGATGGGTTGGAACATGGGATGGGCTGTGTTTATTTTAATCTAAGTACTAATAACAGACAACCCCCCACCCCAATTAGGGATTAATGAAAATGAGAGGAAGATAAAACCTATTTTCTTCATAGAGACTATTAAACACAACACTTTTGCACCAGAGAGAGGGGGGGGGGGGGGGGGGGGGGGGGGGGGGGGTTTGGGGGGAGTGTTTTGCGGAAGTAATTATCTTCTGAATTTTAATGCAGGAAGTTTGATATCTTTTCTCTTTTTTGTTTCATTTGTCTACAGTTTTTATTTTATGGATCAGATGTCTCTTATGGCAACCTTACAGTGTGTACCATGGAAGTCAGATTATTATTTGTATTTTATTTTGTATTTAGGTGGAACCTGCAATAACAGTGTGGCATGAGACTAATTGTTTGTGATTTTGTTTAAGTTACTATATGTACTAATCTAATGTACAGTAGCTGCAGTTGCTAAATCACAAATAGTCTCATCATCTCACACTGTTACTGCAGGTTCCACCTAAATACAAAGTTTGGGGTTTGTCTTAGTAACAACTTTCGTACTGTATGATTCACTTTTGGGACTGTGGGAATCTAAAATTAGGGCTGAGATGTGAGAAAACATGTCTCATGCAAAGGTGTCACTCTTAACCGTGTGTGTGTGTGTGTGTGTGTGGTGAGTGGGTTTGTGTGTGTATGTTTTAGTGCTGTGTTTGTGTGTGTGTGTGTGTGTGTGTGCTGTTTGTGCATGCGCATGTAAACGTGTGACGAGTGTTGTTAAGTGAACAGGATGTGACAGATTGTATCTTTCTCTACTCTTAATAGTTCAGATTTTTTGCCGGGTGAGAAAAGTATTTTATTGTTTGAGGAAATGTGTGTGCTCTGTGTACGTGCATGCTATGTGTGTGCGTGTGTGTGGCGTGTCTGCATGGATGTATGTGCGCCACCTACCTGGTAACCACCTACCCACTGCAATTTTGAGTTAAACTTGAATTACAGTAATCAACAATAACATCTCAACTGTGAAAGAAGGTCAACACAATCTCTTTTGTCTTTGACACCACACTTGTTTAAAGATGTGGAGAGTAAGAGAGACGGATATATAATACGGAAGAGAGGGAGAGAGAGAGAGAAGCAAGCAGATAAATAACTTGCATAAGAAAAGAAAAGAAACAAAAAAAAAGAAAAGAAAGAAGTTTGACCCCATCATCTCCATGCAGTAACAAAACATTACATGTGACTTTCAGAACTTTTGTTACTTCACAATATGAAAGGGAATTTATTAGTAGTTCTTGCTTCCCACAATCCCACCTAAGCTGGTGTGACTCTATAGGGAGGTTTGAGCGTTGTTCCTTTAGCCTGTGTGCCCCTTGTTGAACAAGGGTCTGCCCTTCTGACAGAGCAGCTGGATCCAGAGCAGTTGTGAGGGCTTCTGAGTGACAGGCCTTTCTAGAGTACAGGCTTTAACACAGGCTTACTCGTAATGGCGGAACGGAACCCATTGAAACCTGATGTAATGCTATGTAAAGTAGATCTGTCTGGGTGGGTCGGGGTAGGGGATAGTCAAGCCTGACGTTCACACCGCTGCTGTTTCTGCCCCCGAGAGCAAAATAAACCTCCGAAAAGATCAGGCAGAAGGAACACAGAGGGGAATAGAGAGATTAGGACGAGCAGAATTTCAGATTAGGCCATGAAGTACTTTCAGTCTGTCTTTCTTCTGTTGGATTACTGACCGAAAATATTTCCCTCACATATAGACAGCGTATAGCACATTCATACAGATCTATATTTACTGTGGAAACCAATCCACTGCATTGGTACCGAGTGTGACAGTCGATTTCCGTCCAGTACTAAAAGCAGAGAAGAAGATGCATCGCTCCACGTATCCCGAACTACACCCCTTTACTCCCCCCCCTCAAGGCTACAACCCTCCTGTCTCCCTCTCCCTTCTTCTCTCCCTCAGGAGAATCCCCCATGTCTAAGTATTTTTAAGGGGAACAGCGTTTTAACATGGTACGGATTAGTACTGTATCCTCAGGTCTTAGCAGATACTTCAACACGCAGGCAAAACACTTGCTCCATACAAATTGAAATTGGATTTGTCTGACTGACGCCTTAGGTTATAAAGCAAGGATATTTTATCTAATTACGTAATTACAGTGGGGGTAATTACACATGCAGACATACTGTTACATTGTAATTACTGTGTAATTAAAGCAGAAATAGCATAAAAATGTTCAGTGTAAATTGATAAAAAAAATATATAAAAAAGATACTTGATGCGCTGCAACAAGGTACTCGGCCTCTTAAAGCATCTGTGTAGCCTAGCCTGGCAGAAAGCATCCTTAGAGGAAAGCGGAAGGCAATAATCCTCACCTACACTAGATTAGCATGATCCCATCACTCAGGACCTGTGCTGGATGTCATTTGGATACGTGTCGAGAAATATCAGGGCAACTGGCTCTACAGTAGGGAATCAGAAGTACCAGCAGGACCCATACAGTCAACCAAGTCATTATTAGAATCAGCTGTTCCGGATTAGAGTTGGAATGAAAACCTACAGGAAGGTAACTCTCCAGGTTCAGCTTTGGGCAGCCCTGTTATAGTGGATTAGAGACCAAGGGTTAGGATTAAGGTGCTGTGCCTATAACACTACCTCAGAAGATAGCTATGAGCCAGGCAGAGGGAAAGTCTCTCCCTGGTGTTCAGTAGAGTAGAGCTCCATCCTGCCCAGCTGAATGAACGGCTGTGCAGAGCGTTAGATATGGCAGATGAGCTGGAGCTAGCTTGTGATTCCCCACCCCGGTGCTAGGTGGAGCTCAGCCAGCGGTGCCTCCGTGTTTTTCAAAGGCAGGAACGTCTGCTGGGCAGGTAAAGCAGACGGATCTCTGAAGTCACACAAGACTCTCACTGTACACTCTTCTGCCACTTACACACCAGTCTCTACACTTCTACTCCTGCCAAAGCTTTGAAATAAGGACACTCATCTGTGTGTGCGGGTGTGTGGACATTGGTGTGTATGTGCAAGACATACTTTTTATGTTTTAAACCATGAATTATGTATTTTTTCCCCCCTCTCTCTGACTCTTTTTTTATTTTACTCACCCCTCCTCCACTCCTTTATTTCTCTTTGTAATTGACATCCGTTTCTATCCATCTTGCTTTTTGTTCTTCTTTCTTTTTAATCAGAGAACTTGACAGTTTCAAACCTGTGGTTTACTTGTTCGTTTGAAGCCCTCCGCCTTAGTCTGGCATGTCATATCTGCATTTTTTATGTCACCAAACTTAAATAGATGTCATTGTGTTAGAGGCAAATTCATTACTGTGCTGTATTTCTGTACAGTAGGTCAGGGCTCTGGTGCCTCTAAATGATAAAAGTTCTATTCAACTCTCTAATTGTCAGTGCGCTGCTCAGATTGACATGTCTTGGATAAATGTAGACTTAGTATTTTTGTACACGCTCTTACAATATAAAAAGGCAATTTATTTCTCTTCTGGAGCTCTTTGATTTCTTTCGGTTTGTCATGCCTACTGTCTATCTATTCCTCTCTTTCCTATTCTCAATTTTTTATTCCATCTCTTCTCTCTCTCTTTCTTTCTCTCTCACTCTGACATCGTCTTTCAGACTCAATTTGTAAATATTAACCATGGTGGGAATTAACCCAGCTTTTTAAATGTTTTAGAATTCTGATTGTATTCCAACGAGTGAGAACGCTGTGGCGAGTGTGGTTTTGTCTTGCTCACCATATTCCTGGATGAATACAACCGTTGGTCTCCTTCTGAAACATTTATCAGTCCGTCTCATGTCTTAATGATCATGTTAGGATTCCCCTCTTGGTTATGGAACAGGGACAGAGAAATTGACTCAGAGAAAAAGAGAGGGGGGGGGCAGCAAGAGAGATAAAAAAAAGAGAGAGCGAGAGAGAGAAGAAAGAAACGAGAGTAAGGAAGAGAAGGAAAACAGCAACAGAGATGGACAAATATATCTAGAGAGGCATAGAAACAGGGATAGACAGGCACACCGAGAGATACTGAGAGACTATGACAGAAGGTTCTACATTATCACACAGTTAACTGCTTCACAGTGCATCGTACCCTTCAGTCTTTAATTCGTCGTCTTTGCCAAAACATTGCTTACCTTCTGCCTGAACAAGCCCGCATGGCTCACCTGATTTCTCTACAGCCGTCTACCACTTCTGTTTTATGTTTTTATAATTAAAACATAATATTTATCTTTCCTTAACAGAAGGCTGACTTACTGTGGTAGGTAGACTGTTTGAATGTGAATATGTTTAATACATGGGCATCATGTCATAGCTAAAACAGGGAGAATGAAGGTGACCCCACGTCACGTAAAATATATACAGTATATACATATACTAGGGATGGCAGTATAATGTGTGCAAAAAGTTATGATAGTCCTGTGAGAAGACAACAAGGAGAAGCTTCACAAACTGAGCCTCCGGGAGTCTTTTAAATAACCCCACTTAGTGTTTCCTATGGCAGCATCTAAAACACTGAAGTCTGACAGTATAACCTTCCTATCCAGGAGTTCAACTTCAAGTTGAGGCTTTATTACCCCCCCAAAAAACTATTGATGGCTTGATTGTTTTTAGGGTGTGAAGGGGGGGTGGGGGGGGGTAAGAGGGAGAGAGGGGCTGGGGTTGGGGGGGGGGGGGGGGGGGGGGCGGGCGCCGTTGAATGAGGGGAAGAAACAGTTCCTTCAGCCTGGTGACAGCTGTCTGACTATGTCAATGCTGAATTCCTCTGAAATGAGAGCGCTCTCTCTCCGGCTGCGAATGCAAATGCGTGTCAGGGTGGGTGGCTGGTTGGGGAGAGCTTTGTTTGAACAAGTTAACTTGGGCATGATTGGGGTTCCACCCGTGTGAAAGAGCAAGAGAATACATTGACCTTTGCCTCATTAAAAATGGAGGAAGAGACATGTGATACCATGACAGAGGAATCTCTCCCCACCCTCTCTCTCTCTCTCTCTCTCTCCCTCTCTCTCCCTCTCTCTCTCTCTCTCCCTCTCTCTCTCTCTCTCCCTCTCCCCCACCACTGCCCCCTCTCTCTGCGGGATTCTCACCCCCCACCCGCTCCATCCTCACTCTTAACCCTATTGACAGGTCACATAAAAAGGCCTTTGTGTCACCATCAGGCCACTGACATGAGACGGAGCAAGACTCGAAGAAAGAAAATGTCCCTTTTATTAGATATATCTATATATTGTTTTTTTATTATTTTACTTACGGTTCTCTGAGTCCCCTAATCACAGAGCAAAGCAAAAAGAAAATGGGGGGGGGGAAGGGTGGAATTAAATCCAGGGATTAAGATCTCCAGCTTCTTTTTTTTTCTCCCTCCCTGTGCATTCCAATTGTTCTTAAAATATTTGGCAATGTCAATTAGTAAGTGAGCAGAGCTAGCTGATGAACACAATTTTCCAGTAGACTGAGCACCCTATTGTTGTGGAGCGAACAGCAGATTTCTGAGGTCATTATCATTCCCTGTTAGCCTTGCCCAGCTGCTCCTCTCCACTCCAGCCAAACTCTACAACCCAAGCTCCCGGCGCAGGTCCAGGCACAGCAACAGGGGGCCGGGGGCGGGGGGGGGGGCTGGCAGGGAAGAGAAAGAGAGACAGACACCGAGATATCGAGATAGAGAGAGACAGAGATCGAGAGAGAGAGATAGAAAGAGACAGAGATCGAGAGAGAGAGGGAGAGACAGAGATTGAGAGAGACAGAGAAAGAGAGAGACAGAGATCGAGAGAGAGAGATAGAGAGAGAGAGCTGTAATAAAAAATAGAGAGTAAGAAAGAGAGTTAAAAAAAGGTTGTAAAAGTGAAGGAAATCAGACATGAGGAGGATGAAGGACCCAGGAAGATAAGGGATGGAAGATGGATGGAGCTGGGTTGAGGAGGCCCAATGTAACCATGGTACCTGAAGGAGGTGTCACCTCCTCACTGTGCTCCATAGTCTGGGAACCTCACTGTTAAGGGCTCTGGATGTTGTCACTCTACAAAAGGAAGAACGTCCATCAGAGAAGAGATACTGTATGTACAGAGAGAGATGACAGCATGTTGCACTACTAGAGAAGACAGAGGCAGGGTGTGGTGAGAAGGAGAGGGTGTCTGTATGTTCTCTGACGTAACACATTCTCCTCCACTTCCCCAGTATCTCTTTCCAAGCTCTGATTGGCTGACACTAGTTTTGAACTGGGCAAAGCTTGCTTGGATAGGCTCATTGCGTTGGTGTCACACATGGCGATGCTATCAGATAGACAGGGACAAGTACCAGGACATTAGCCTTCAACAGAAGTGACTGTCAACAGCGACTTCTTATCGGAGGAAAGTTGTGACTGAAGTGGGGTATCCACAGACCCAAGGTCCTGCAATGGAAATATTTAAAGGGCTACTACTACATTGTTGAGGAGAAGAAAATATTTTCCAACATTTAAAATAGTATTCCTTTATGAATACTCAACTCAAATATTGTGCAATTGTACAATACACATGTTTGTATGATACAGCAGAGAAAATGAGTCCGACACCTTTAAATTCAGTTAACTGGATCGCTGGAGTTTAAGAGGCAGAAAAATAAGTTTTCTTTTCCTTTCTGTTGCACAAAACTTCCTGCCTCAAAACATTTTTTTTTTCTGTTGCCTTTTTAAAATAAATGATGAAAGATCCTTTGACTTCGAAAGAAGAGAGGAATATCCTGGATCTCTGCAGTCTACCTGCCAGATGCATATTCTAATGTGATCCCAGAGGCCTTTTCACCTCCCCCTCTCCTTCCCTCACCCCATTCCCTCACCCCTTGGCACTCTGTCTCCCTCTCCCAAACCCCCCACACCCCCTCCACTCAGCACCCCCTCTTCAGCGGTGGTACCTGTAGAAAGTTTGCGTTGGTAGCATCATGCGGCTGGGAAGGAGAGCGCGAGGGGAACGAGCGGCATCAAAGCGTTGCTCTCAGCTGCAGCTGCCAAGGCCGGCGTCCCCTGTTAGCAGCTATCCAGCTGTCAGACTGCGAGAGAAGGAAGAGAGGGAGGGCTCCTCACCAGCCATATGGTCCCAGGCTCCGCTGCCTGCTTTTCCGCCTGCCAGCCTGTTTTCTGCCTACCTCTATGACTGGCTGACTTCCTCCCTGCCTGTATTCCTTCTTCCCTGCCTCCAGTACATGCCTGCCTCTCTAACTGTCCTTCCTGTCTCCCTGCCTCCCTGCCTCCCTCCTTCCCTCCACTCAAGGCTCCACATAAACTCTTACATCTTTTTTCACGACTATTAAGTGTCCAAACCTCGGAAACAGGAAATGCACCTCGTAATTATTTGTCTTCTATACTTGACTGCTAACTGTCTTCACACGTAAAAGTATTTGTGTTAAGACTGTTAAGTCTTCAGGATGCAGCGTTGATGACTAACTTGAAGCAACGCGGACAGGAAGTGTTGCATTTATTCCGCGATGCGCTCCATGTCTATCGTTGACAGATCGTGACGCTGTTCTCATTCACAGCAGGAATCCACCCTGGCGAGATTACCTTAGATTACATTTACATTTAGTCATTTAGCAGACGCTCTTATGCAGAGCGACTTACAGCAAGTACAGGGACTGAGAGAGCAGCATCACCACGACTTAGCAGAGTGTGGCCCCTAAGACATCAGCATCACCACGACTTAGCAGAGTGTGGCCCCTGAGACATCAGCATCACCACGACTTAGCAGTGTGGCCCCTGAGACATCAGCATCACCACGACTTAGCAGAGTGTGGCCCCTGAGACATCAGCAGGATGCAGCGCTTCTTCTTGATCCTCGGCTGCCACGGCAACATGCCGATTGGTTAACGATTGGTTACAGTACATGTTCTAATTGCTTGCCTGTCATCTGCAGTATATCTGCTAGTGTACGTGCACCTGCGTGTATGAATTTCCCGAGACGGGGAGTTAGACGGAGAAAGGGAAATGGCATCGAGCTCCCAATGAATCTGCAACTGTCTCCATGTCTTCCCAAGCTGAAGCACGGCTGCTTGTGGGTAGAGGGGCTGCCATTAGGAGAGGCAGGGCCGTGGTGGAGATAGCAAAGCTAGATTGATATGGCGGCACCAACGTTTTGGAGGGACAGTAACGTTAATGGCCCCACTGTGTTTTTAATGAGTGTTGTGCCCCAAACAAAACGAGCTAATTAGTGTTATCATCCATATATCAGACCATACACGCACACACACACACGGATACACGCATAGCCGCGCGCGCACACACACACACACACACACACACACACACACACATCCTGCTTTAGTTCCCTGCGAAGAAACTGAATCTTGTAGTTTGGTGAAATGAATTGAGAGCAGCTTTTCGGCTGCTGCAGGTTTACTAAAACGTAACCACTGGATAATTGTGTACTTGTACTTTCCAAGTAGATTTTTTTGATGATTGATGTGGCGAGCGATCTGAGAAGTTGACCTGGACCACACGTCACTACGCCAATTCAGAACGGTGATCGTTCACAACGATTGATGATCAGTTCTGGCATTAAAAAGCCAGCAGTCCTGAGCTACCGCCCTCCCTTCTCTCACGGTACAACTTTATCCTCTTTTTGTTCGTTTTTTTCCTCCATTTTTCATGGATTCCCCCCCCCCCCCCCTCCTCCCCCCCACCCTCTCCTCTCTCAAAGCCGTGCCCTGTGTGTGAGCACAGCGATTACTGTCCAGGACAGGTTTAAGAGCAGGGTAACAATGCCACGGAGCGAAACACGGTGATATCTCTGTGTTGGATCCTGAGCCTTGTTACCTACAGGTGTAAGCTTGAGTTTGTCACACCACCTCTCCTTGTCCACATCACACACCAACTGACCCTCCACTCTATTTCTCTGGCGCTAAGCCTATTATAAAATCAATAAACAATTGTGCTTTTTCTTCCTTTAAATCTTTTTTCTCCTCTGTATATCCTCTGTGGCCAAGCTGCAGTGTGTGTGTATGTGTGTGTGTGTGCGTGTGGGGAGGGGGGGGGGGGGTTGTGACCCTTTACATCCCTCCGTCTCCTTGGAAGATTCCGGTAGGCTGAGATGTATCGGGCTAAAAGCTTAACAATGAGAACAGCTGAAACAGGCGGTGACAGTATCTAGACGTCTTTATCTCTCCCTCCCATGTCTCTCACTGCCTCTCTCTCAATCTTTCTGTCTTTCTGTTTCTCTCTCTCTGTGTGTCTCTCTAGATCTTTCTCTCTCCTGCCTGAGGACACTCAATTGAGTCATGAAGCAACTAGCCTCCATGTCAGGGTCATTATCCAATTGGATCTGCCCTAGCCGTGACCCAGGCACGACCCTGTCATTTATTGCTATCACTTAAAACAGTCGTGGAGGGCTCTGAGGTCACCCGCATACAAGAACAGTCCTTTGATTTCACGATAAAGGGATGTTTTTGTACATGATGAAGTTATTTTGGCCGTTCCACAGCTGTGTAATCAGATAACGACGGCACCGAATCCTGCGCTTGAGCCGAAAATTGAAAAGAAACGTGATTCATTTCATCTGCCTTGTGTCTTTGAAGCCACATCCACCGCAGAGCTCTGCGCTCGCCGCTCGAAACGCGAACAGCTCCTACATGTGCAGCTTTACAGAACCATCGATACACACATGATGGAGTGATTTTTAATTGTTAGATTCCTCAAAATGTAATAAGCCTCTCGTTGATAAAAATCAACAAACACCGGGTCTGACAGCTCAGTTTGAAAATGGTGCATCAAAACATAAAGCGGCGTTTACAGATTTTAATTCCCACTGTCAATTTAAACTAATGTGTCAGTCTGCGTGTTCGTGGAGCGATGGTAATGTAAACCTCTTTCATGTCACCAGCGCGACAGAACTTGGAAATGAAAGTGCTGAGAATGAGTCTGCCAGCTCCTGTTCTGCGCTTTCATTTAGGTTTCCCTCAAGTCGGCGTTGGAAGCGTGTGATCGTAAACGATCTGTTTTACCTGAGACGTTGCGTCTGTGCGACATATAGATTTCAGAGAGCCGGTCTCCAGGGAGAAGGACATTTCTTCTAGTCTCTCCCAGGACCTTCTAGTCTGTTCTAAGACCTTCTAGTCTGTTCTAAGACCTTCTAGTCTCTCCCAGGACCTTCTAGCCTGTTACAGGACCTTCTAGCCTGTTCCAGGACCTTCTAGTCTGTTCTAAGACCTTCTAGTCTGTTCTAAGACCTGTTAGTCTGTTCCAGGTCCTTCTAGTATCATCTTCCCCTCATATATTAAACCCAGCTAAAACTAAACTTCCAGACTTTTGATTTGAATGTGTTTCACTGTGTTCCACATGCCCAGGCTCCTCCTCCTCCTTCCCCCTGCTGACTGAGTCTAGTTGCCCTGCCTGATTCAACAGCAGTACCAGTATCTTTGGCCTCGGTAGCAGCATTCACCAAGCTGTCGGTTGAATCATGCTGGACCGAGCTTCTCCCAGTAGGCTCCAGATTGGCTGAACCTTCGCAGCGAAGCCCTGCTCAGGGTCTTCTAATTGGGCGGGCACTGACCTCCAGGGTTGCCTCTCCAAACGGTCCCCCTGGCAGACGTGCCTGCCCAGGGGAGGGGCCTGGTGCTGGGCCTGGTGCTGAGGCCTGGTCCCTGGTGGACTTGCGGGGACCTTGAGTGGGCCGCTGGCGGGGATGGTGGCCCAGGCAGGATTGTGCGGGTGAGGGTCTCGTGTGCCCTGGCTCTGCAGCAGACGGAGGGTGGTAGCGTTGTCATTAGAGTGTCACGCTAGCAGGCTGATCCAACTGACAGGGCCCCCGCCTTAGCGACGATTACCGTGGAAACCAGCTTTTTGATTCCGCCTGGTTCAAAAGGTCTTTGTGTGGGATTTTTTTGTTTGTTGCTTTTTTTCCACGTCTTCTCCTCTCCTCTTGTTTCTCTCTCAGCCTGTATTTAATCTTTCTCCCAATCTCCCTCCTCTTTGTTTTTTCTTCTTCTCTCTACTAATCTATGTTGTTCTCTTTCAGTCTTTTAATTTGTGTTGATTTAGCTTCTCTGTTGGGATGATGGGACTGATGATAGAGCATCCTGGTCCTCCATCTAGCCTGTCAGATTGAGACGTGTGTGTGGCCCAGTGCCTCCCCCACCCCCCACCCCCCCCCCCCCCCCCCAGCCCTTTGCCAGCTCCTGCTGGATGTCCCACCCCTGCCCCCCCTGCCTGCCCCCCTGCCTGGCCCTGTTTGCCTGGCCTCTGCCACTCTTTCACACATCTGCCCCAGCGTCAGACGCTTCCTCTGTTTTTCTCCGCCTCCCTCGCTCCTTTCCTCCGTCAGTCTCAGTCTCTCCTTTTTGCTTTATTTCCACTGGGAAGAACACTGACCTCATTTGTAAGGACAATAACCTCCTTGACTTTGGGGATTAAGACATGAAACCTTTGTGGATTAATTAGGTTCGGAGCCAAATTCATTTTGTCGCTATGGAATGCAGGAAGAAAGAGGGGAGGGAAAAAAGAGAGACAGAACAGGGAAGAAAAAAAAATGAAAGGCTTGCGTGAGCCCACGGTTCGATTGTGTTCTTTGCCGTTTGCCCAGGTGGATATCATGAATCTAGGGCTCGTACACTTCAAACAATGTTCTGCTTAGAGAGCTTCTGCTTTGGAGGCTCGCTTTCCATCCGACTTCACCGAACCACCTCTGCTACACAGCCAGAGCTCCTCCAGGTTCCGGATCTTTCTCATCACACGTAGCACACAGGCAGCACTGACATCGCCCTAGGAACCATATTGTCTCAGTTGTCTTGGTAACAAAGCAAAGTGTTTGTTTTCCTAAGATGTAGCACGCTCACGATTTAGACGCTTAACACCTATTGTTTTTTGTCAAGAGCATATGTTACTTGACTCTAACTTTCGTGTGAAATAGGGGCTGTTAGTTTGATGTTTGTTTACAGAAAAGCAAAGGTGTTTATTTCACCGAAGGCGGAACAAAACAAGTGTTTTCACCCGCTTTTTTTTTCTTCTTCTCAATTTCAGCAAATAAAAACAACAGCGTCTTGATTAGAGTCTCACCTTGAGGTTGTGAAGGGCCCCAGGTACAGACAGAAGGGTCCTGGTTGGATCAAATGTTGCAGCACATATGTTCGATTACACATTATGCTCAATTAACAGGATATCAAATGACATCTATCTAGTACCTCTCTCTTTTTCTCACTCACTACTTTAACAGTCGGCATCGCTCCTGTAGCTGTATCTTTCACGCAGGCCTTTGAGTCGACCGTAACTCACAATGAAGAGCGCTGTTGGCTGTGTGTATATTCTATGTCCCAGTAAATGATCTGAAGGAGAGCTCAGTCTCTCAGTGTCAGGCCCAGTAAGCACAGGTCCTGATCCTCCCCAGCTAAGTCTGTCTCCCAGGGCCTGCTTCCCAGCCCCAGATTAGGCCTCTTCCTGAATACTAAAGTATCTCCAGCGGAGATCCAGCGACGGCAGAGTGACCCGAGTCCAGAACCGGTGTCAAGGAAACAGACATCCAACAGCGGTGCTGTTCGACCTGTGACTAACCAGTACCTTGGAAACAATCCCTACCCCGGGTCCCATCTCCACTTGAGAGGGAACCGCAGCTCTCCCACCCCCAACCCCTCCCACCCTCCTTGGGTCTGCCGGTGGACGTGTGTGCCTGTCACAAGTTAGCCGGTTTTCTCTCTGGAGGACACAGGTTTACCGGGGCTTTTTAGGTGGGAGCTTCAAGGCCTCCCCAGCGATTCCTCCAGCCTCCCTCTTAAGACCGCGAGCTCAGGATGACATGGAGGGCTAAGTCCTGGCTGAGCCACGCGACACCCTCGTGGGGACGCCTCGGCCAAATGCCACCTCTCCTGGCGGCTCCTGAAGGTGAGAGGAATCAGGCAGACGCAGCGCTAACCTGGCCAGGAGCAGGTATTACCTATCAGACACGGATGGAGGGATGGAGAGAAGCACAGGAAATCCTGTTTAGTCGACTCGTCTCCGAATCACCCTCTTGTCTTTCTCCCTGCGTGTCTATCCGTTTGCTCTTTGAGCGAGGGTCTCAGATTTCATACCTCTTGCTGGTCCTCAGCAACACTGGATTTTTACTCTATTGTCTTGTTGGTTTTTCCTTCTTTTCTTGTCTGGGAAATGGGGAGGGATGAGCAACTGGAAGTTTGGAAAAAGAAAAGTTTGGAGGACATTTCTGGATTATGTTCACAAGACACAAGCTGCTCACAGTATGAACATGGCACTCTGTCAATGAGATCTATTTCCATGACGATTATTTTTACACACTGACAGTCGTAGTTGCAGTGAATAGAACCCAGCAGAAACAAATCAAGTTTCCACCCTCTGACTCAAAACACCTCGTTCTGCAATTTTACAACAGATTGCAACAGAAGAGACGCAAAAATTAATGACAATATATCACCTTTCCTCCCCCCTCTTCCCATTTACAATTGCCATTCTGCGTTGGGTAGCCTTCCACAGTGTGGAGTTTGACAGTTGTGGTGCTCTGAGTGTGAGGCAGTGTTGTCTTATCGAGTGCTCTCGGCTGCTCAGCGTAGCGATAAAGCTAACATATGATGCCTCTCTGAAACTCCAAAGTGTTGGACAGGTGAGATGCTGCAGCAAGCGACACTTTTGAGATGCGTGTTAGCACCGTGTCACCGTTCCCCATCTGTAAGCTCTCAAGTGTGTGTGTGTGTGTGTGTCTAAATTACAGTGCATCTCCGAACGTAACAGACAATCTTTTCCATTACCTCTCCGGCTCTACCTGCTTTTGTCTCGTTCCCTAAACACATCGTGAAGACGTTCAGTCTTCCTGAAGCTCTGTCTCTTATTGGATGTCAGCCAGTATAGAGATGTACTTCCTGAATAACAGCGCTTCTCCAAGTAACACAGCCAGATCCCCTTCTATCTTTTTTTGTACCAGGCAACAAGTTACCACCAGTTACTCTGCCTTCCACTTTATTCCTGAAGAAGCTTCCCGTATTGAACTGCCATGGCGTTCTTCTTAAGGAGTGTTTCCTGCCTGCAGGGGCGCTGACCGGGGGGTTGGAAGGGGTTTTCGGGAGACAGACGGGCTCCCTCCTCAGAGCGGGGCGCAGGGCCAGACACGGTGATGGGGTTCTGGGGTGCATCTCCGTCTCGACAGCAACGAGGGGGAGAGAGGAGGAAGCTTTTCTTTATCTGGGATCCGAGTACGGTGTGTCTCCTTCGAAGCCGTGTCGTAAAAACACCATCAGCCAAAGAATCTGGCCTCAAGTGAGACTCCAGGATTAATTAACCCTCCTGTTGTGTTCCGGTCAAAAGTGACCGATTTACATGTTTTCTCTAAAAAAAATGTAGTAAATTCATTCTGATTGCCATGAGATTCCATGACTTTGTTCCCACAGGGTATCTAAACAGCCAAGAGAATTTTTTAAGAATTTCCAAAAAATCTGGGTGTTTTATTTAACTTTGTTACACCCATGATGTTCCCGGTCAAAAATGACCGGTCATTCAAATTAATGGTTAAGACAAAAAAAATTTTTATAATATTTTGTCCAGGCACACACACATTCAACAGATGGACACACTTACACTCCCAGCCCCCAAAATGCACAAACATACTACATACACACACAATAGTCCCCTTCTTGGCTTCCATTGCTACCCCCACGAGACCCTTGCCCAAATAGAATCTATTACCCATGGGAACCACACCCAGATAGAATCTTTCACCCATGGGAACCATGCCCAAATACAATCTAATGATTCTAATGAATTGGTTGTTATCAAGCTATGTGGAAGCCTGGATAATGACCTTTCTTTTGAATCAGGTGTGCTGGAGCAAGGAAATATCTAAAACCTTCAGGACAGCGGCCCTTGAGGACCAGGATTGGACACCCATGAGATAGGCCATCTCCCGGGTTTATGACATAAAATCCTGATTGGAACTGTTCAGAGTCCATTGAAATGATAATCATGTCCTTGTAAGGTCTTTATACAAAGTAGTCTATCATAAATAGAACAATATTTGTCATCTGGATACTTGTTATATTCAAAATAATCCATAATTTTGCTGTTTTCACTCAAAAACGAGTTGCATGTGCTTAGGTCAATGAGGCCTAGAGACCATAAAGGGCAAACAGAAGTTAAAAACTTGTAATATTAACAAGAACTTAAGTTGCTTAAAACATCTAACACAACATTAGTTAATAATATATGTATTATTATGGAATTATAATCAGGTATAATGAGGCGGTCACTTTTGACCGGGAACACAAAAGTAGTGACAACAAACGAACACAACAGGAGGGTTAAATTGCCATCTCAACAAGGGTGCATCTTGCTTACGTGTTTTTTAATCAATCAACCCAAAAATGTGAACATTAATGTTACTATAATATAGTAACATGAGGCGTAATGAGGCGTACAGTTATTAATTCCCCAGACAAGAGGTTCATAGACATAATGTCCAGTACTGTGATGTCCAGTGACTTACCTAACCTGCCTCAGTAGGATGGATCCTTGCGTGTTCCCAGACGCACCCCAGCCTGTTACTGACACTGAGAATACGCCCCCCAACCCCCCCACCCCCAACCCCCCCACCCTCCCAACCCCCCCATCCCCCCATCCCCCTCCATGCTAAATGAACGGAACATAACGGGGATCGATGGGACCCTCCTAATCGCGTTAGACGTATTGTTGTCAAATACCAGCGCCCAGCTGGTGAGTCCTCACCCTCGTCTGTCTGTCTCCGTTTAGGAGATCAGGCCTCTCCACCTTTCCCTCTCTCCTCCCTCCCTCACTCTCTCCCTCCCTCCCTCCCTCTCTCTCCCCCTCCCTCCCTCCCTCCCTCCCTCCCTCCCTGCCTGCCTGCCTGCCTGCCTGCCTGCCTGCCTGCCTGCCTCCCTCCCTCCCTCCCTCCCTCCCTCCCTCCCTCCCTCCCTCCCTCCCTCCCTCCCTCCCTCACTGTCTCTCAATCTGTTTGTTTTCAGACCCGGGGAATTGGCCCAAATCCTAGGTATCACATATCTGACCATATTTCAAGCTGAAATTAAGCATGTAAAAAACCTTTTCCCTTTAAAGGTCAGACATTAGTGCTGGTAAAATTGATCTGTGGGTTTATGAATTTACTCCTGTGTTGGAGCCCCTTTGTAATGGAAGATTCGGCAGGGGAAGCTTAACATTGCATTGTTTTGCTTTGACAACGCAGCCACGAGAGCTCTCGCAGCTGTTCCACCCGTTCACAATGGCAGATTAATTAACACAATCATGTGGCGCTGGCTCTGTCTCAACATGCAGGTCTGCTCTGGGATAGATAGGTAAATCCTACACAGGCCTTTCCAGACTCTGAATATACTTCTGATGCTTTTCATAACTAGATATATATTCGGTCTGTGACTGGTCAAGTCCAAAAGCCCTGCGTAAAAGATGGCAGGTCTCGCTAATTGCTCTGAAATATTAAAAGGGGAAGCACACGTGTATGTTGTGCTGTGTATGTGTGCTTATATTTTAGATGTCCTTACATCCGTGTGTGTGGACAGTATAAGGTTGCGGTATATATCTGTGTGTTGTTGTGTTTCTGTATTCCAGGAAGCCCTTACTCTCTCTGTACTGCTGCCATAGCCATTAGCTGGCTTATCTAATTAGGATTCTGTAGGCCCACCGTCTCTCTTTCTTAGTTAGTTCCCTGACATTTCCAACTGTCTATTATTCCTCCTGCCTTTCAGGTGCAATGCTGTGTAAATGGCAAGTCCCAAAATTATGTATCTTTTTTCATACAGTTATCCATCAAAGAGAGGCCAGGAGAGGGGATGAACCCTGTGTTTAAATCATTACCCAACCCTGTGATCTTTCCCGATTGATCATATCACTCACATCCTCTGTCGTTTATTATCATACCTCTTCTCTCCCTCTCTCTCTCCCTCTCTCTCCCCCTCCCTTCCCCCCCTCTCTCCGTCCTCCATCCCTCTGTTTTTTGCTTCAACCCCAGTCTGTCAATATTTTAACCTTGGCCCATCCTCTGTGTTGATATAATGATCACTTAACAGTCAAGAGTAAGGCAAGGCAGGAATTAGGCCGACTGTGCAGTGAACAACAACACTGCCGACAATGATGTTTCTTTCAGGCTGAGCGTTCTCACGTTAATGAAATCCCTTATCGCTGTACGGGGGGGGAGGGGAGGTAGGACAGGTGCGAGAAATATACAAGTGAGTTAATTCATTTTATTCTAGAAAACGGGAGGGGGGGGGGGCTGGGGGGGAGGATGGGGGGGTGAGGCGGGATAAGAAAGAAAAATGCAACCGTTCTGAAGTTAAAGCATGTAGGGCGTCACTCCGGTCGAGAATTATTATTCCTCGTTTGATTTCAGCTGCATGCTGACCGGCACTTTCTGTGTCCATACTTTTCCAGTTCAGGTTCATTTGTTTTGCTGTCATCTGATCCAGCATACAGATAAAACAGAGAACAACCACCTTCTTAGTTCCAGGTGTGTATGTGTGCACACTGTATGGTGTGAGCAGAGCAGGACACTATGGGGCAGTTCAGCTGCAGCGGAGCTCGAAACATATTTGTAAGAATAAAACTCATTGTAATAGTCATCCCCCCCCCCCCCCCCCCCAACAGCGATGAACAGGAGCTAGCCTTAGCTGGTGAGCGTGCGCTGCTGGCAGTCAGCAGTCTGCTGGTTGACTGTGGTCGCGGCTAGGCGCTGTAATGACGCTAATGCGCGGTGAGATGCTGGCTGGCTTTAAAGGAAGCTGTCTTATTGGAAACAGATCTGGGCCGCTGGGAGGCTGGCCCTGGCTCGTTTGATTTAATGACCCATTTCCCCTCTGCTCGTGCCACAAGCAGTTAACGACGGTCAGGGTGCCGGGAGGTGCTACACTGGGGGGGGGGGGGGGGGCTAAAGGTGGAGACAGATACGAGAAAGACAGTGAGAGAGAGAGAGAGAGAGAGAGAGAGGAGAGAGAGAGAGAGACAGAGAGAGAGAGGAGAGAGAGAGAGAGAGAGGGAGAGTGTCTCAATGTTCCTAAATGGCAAATTGTTAGATCCCCAATGATGATTATTACTCCCTGCCAATGACCTTCATATCAAATTAAAATTCTGGGAGTGGGACAGATCGTGGTCTTTAAAAGGGGGTATGCGTGTGTGTGTGTGTGTTCCAGGACACACACAAATGGAGTCACACCTTTCAAAGTGAGCACAGAGAAATGTGTTTTTGTGCGCCGAAACAACAGTTTCTCTTGCACTAATATATTTCAAGAGTGCTATCCTCGCTCTTTCATGAGACGCATGCACGGATGGATACACACACACACACACACACATACACACACACACACACACACACACACACACACACACACGGCTGTTTAGAGCTGCAGTATAAATCTTTTTATTTCATTTTCCGAGACACTGGACAAGTTCATATAAGAGGAAAACGGGATGTGT
>CM059295.1:14037500-14040000 GCA_030340665.1 Neosalanx taihuensis
TATATGAACAGTAAAGGCCTACATTGCTACTAGCATTGTTTTGTCTGTATGGATGGATATATGGCTGACAGTAGACTTGTGGAGTTTGTCTGTACTGTTATCTCTGAGACATAGCCGGATGTTACGCTTTCAGACATCAACAGGTTTCAATATACCAAGCCCACAGCTCGGCAGGGACGAGCATTTAATGCTGCGTCTCTCACAGATATTCTTTTCTTTTCTTTTTTTTTTACTTTGCATAAAAAGGGCTAGGTGGTGAAATGGATAGTCAATACAGAGAGAACAGTGGTAGGTGTCTTGTCTATGGTGGATCTCTGTCTCTCTTCACAGACACCCAGCGCTGAAAGATGAAGCATAATATATGAGGTGACCTTCAAATGTCATAAATGTGTTGTGCAATAAACTGTCAATATTTGTGGTTATACGGAGCAGGATGACTTTTACAGTAATTGGAACAGCCGTATTAAAAGCCGGGGATCAGTCAGCTGATTAAAGACAGCCACGCTGGACTCCTGTCGCCAGGGACTAGTTCCCGCTCACACACACACACACACGCGCACTGTACATATACTGTTTGTGCTCACTTAAAGAGAATGTGTCTGTGTGTGTGTGTGTGTGTGTACCCCTGTCTCTGTCTGAAGAACATTCATTATTTAGAGACTGTTAAACCCCAGGAGTTTCCTCTCATCTTCGCTGTGGTGTATCTCCCTCATACAGGACCTCTGTTAACCCCGACACACAGGGACAGGAAGGAGTGTGTGTGTGTGTGTGTGTGTTTGTGTTTGTGTTGGCGAGGGGGGTTAAGCTGTGTTTTTCAGAGTTTTAATTCCGCCCCATCTGGGGTGGGCAGGTGGACCCTTGTCTGCTACATGACATGATGAAACTCTGCCAAGAGGCGATATGTAGCGTGCTGCTAAATATGGTTATGAGGGGCTTAGTCACAGGCCAATATTGTTCAGTATGTGCACATTGACTGAAGACATGAACAACAGGGTCCGGGGTCAATTTGAACTCAGCGAAAAGTTGGGGAAAAGGGGGCTCAACGTGAATTCCAATGAGATGTGGGGAAACACAATGGTGTCCGTTGGTTTTTAGTTGAAATGAAAATGTCCGATTTGGTCGATGATGCGGTCCCGTTGGCTCAGCGTTCGTTGGCGTGGCGTGTGTTCACCGTGAGGCCGCGCGCTATCGCCGGGCTTCAGAGCTTCGTTAGCAGCAGGGAGACTTTGTGACTTCAGTCGTTCTGGTCTTGAAACCTTATTTGACCCCTGCAAGGGGGGGGGGGGGGAGGACGGATTAGCCGAGTTGCAGTAAAGTAGGAAATGCTCCGGATTGTGTGGCGTGGGTTCTGAAGTGGGTTCATATGCTCGCTCTGACACAAGCGCTCACTCTATATCATGTGGCTTGTTATAGGGCAACAAAAAAAAAGAGGGAATAAAGGAACGCTTTTAACCTTATTTGTGCCGCGGGTCACGCGGTTACCGATTTGAAAGAAGCATTGGTTTATGTTTGCGAGGGGGAGAGGGAGTACATGAACAATCTAGAGACTTCTACCCTGCTGCACTACACTACATAGTTCCCACTGGTCTTTGATCAGGTCATTTCAAGTAAACTCTATAGAAACGGGTCATTCAGCTAATTTCAGCAATAATGTTTCCAGTTCCAACAGTCTGTCCTTCAAGCAAAGGCCTTTATACTGACGCAGAAACGATGGCTTACCGCACCTGCCTTCTGATTGTGCCTCCGTCGACTGTTTCTAAATCTGTTTCAGTTCATCTGCAGATTGAGGGGCTTGATTATGCGTGGCTGACATAAGGATGCTTGGTTTGTGTATGAGTGTCGGCGCTGCCGGGTGGGGTCAGGCCCGTTATCACCCGCTCAGATCTCTTGACAGCGGTTGACGCTACCTGTTTCACACACGAGCGCCATGGAGAGGAGACGCGGCCTCGCTG
This sequence comes from Neosalanx taihuensis, assembly GCA_030340665.1. Lineage (NCBI taxonomy): Eukaryota > Metazoa > Chordata > Actinopteri > Osmeriformes > Salangidae > Neosalanx > Neosalanx taihuensis. The sequence goes on from CM059295.1 coordinate 14,039,453, forward strand.
CTGACACAGGCCTTTCTTTTCTTGTATTGTTCATTTCAACACAATCCGCCATATGCTACCAGGAGTTGATGATAGTGAGGATAAAACCCTCTGACGCTCCTCAGGAGAGGAGACCAAGGGAGTGTGTGTGAGTGTGTGTGTGTTTGCGCATGTGTGTTTGTGTGGAGGAGGGTCGGGCTGGCATTTCTAAAGAAGCCTGAAAAGCTTCTGAACTGTCAGCGTTCTGTCAGTTTGAAATGGGTGGGAAAACTAGCGACTCACGTGAACCCATTGAAGTGTTTGACTTTGTGTGGTGTTAGCACATTTGGGTGGGAGGAAAGGGAGGGGGTGGCGGGGGTGCGGGGGCGGGAGGTGGGGGGGGACAATGGGAAGAGAAGAGGAGAAGTATGTTTTCAGATTCTAAGTGACACTCAACACTTCTCTGTTTGTGTCTGTGTTCGTCTGTGAATGTGTGTCTGTCTGTGCCTGTTCCAGATGTAGGGGATGACCAGGGGAAGGTGGCAGGGACCATGCAGCAGCCCCAGTCCCAGCATCGTGACCGGAGCCTG
>CM059295.1:14042500-14065000 GCA_030340665.1 Neosalanx taihuensis
CCCCTCCCTCCCTTTTGAAGGGCTCTCTCTCCTTATACAGTATCTATCTCTCTCTCTCACACTCAGTCACTCTCTCTCCCTCTCTCTCTCCCTCTCTCTCTCTCCCTCTCTCTCCCTCTCTCTCTCCCTCTCTCTCTCTCCCTCACTCTCTCTCTCCCTCTCTCTCTCCCTCTCTCTCTCTCCCCCTCTCCCTCACTCTCTCTCTCTCTCTCTCACTCCCTCTCTCTTTTTTTAGTTTTCTCTGTCATTTTCTTTCTATATTTATCTGTCTCTTTAATGCTCTCTCCATCTTTTATTCACCAGCAGACTAGTTCTGTTCTGCATGTTACCCAACTCTGACTCATTTCCTAGCAACAACATACAGTCATTTCATCTTGTATTGCTAACCAACAGCCATGATTATGCACTTGTCACACGCTTCTGTCAGTGGAAACTGTGTTGATACACACATAATTATGAGATTAACTTTCATTTAAGGTTAAACTTCCTCTTCTGAGTCTTTTTAAAGTTGTTAACCCAGATATACTTTGAGTAACAGCTTCTTTTTAAATATGGCTCTTTTTTATTTCTCCCTCAATCTTCTCTCTGTCTTTCACCCCCCTCTCTTCATGGTATGTGAGTGGCCTCTTGCTAGGCTGTAAAGCCATATGGAAATTCATCTTAAAGTATGTCATATCTATTAACTGTTTTAATTGCCCCTCTGAAGGCTAAGGGTGTTTACTCAGAGCCGTTACTATGGTACTGTGACAAATCATACAAATCCAGATGAAATCAGTTTGAGCATATCTGCTTACAGAGGACACTCACACACATGCTTGTTTTACCAGCCTAGTGAGGACTAACAATTCAATTCCATTCAAAATGAGTGAGTTATCCCCAACCCCTAACCAGATCCTTAACCCTTATGTATAACCCTTACCCTAAACCCCCTAGAAATAGCATTGTGGAGCAGAGTTGATTTACTACCATTGCGGAACTTCTGGTCCCCACAAGTGTAGTTCAACAAGACCGCAGACAAACACACAAACACACACTCCAGTATTGGTAATAATTCATTCATAGATAGTAAGTTTCACAGCAACATTAATACCATGTGACCATGTACATCCTTTGTTCATGGAATAGGATGGGAACTGTATTTGTTTAGACAAAATACGAAAAACGAAGAGACTCCTATCTATCTTTTTGTATTTGGTCTAAACAATTACACTAATTTAGTACTTTAGTTTCTTGGTGATCTGCTTTGTTGCGTAGAGGTTGTGCTGTTTGCGCTAAAATCAATTAAAAGTGGATTAACGGGTACATAATGACCTTTAGCAGTAAATTGTGTGTAATGTTGCAAAGCAGGATACAGTATATTCCCCAGATGTCTCACATGCCCCTGACGCATGACAGAGCAGATGTCCCAGCCAGTCCAAATGGCTCTCACACATTCGCTACCCAAAACACTCATGCACAAACACAATCATGCCCACATACACAGGAAAAAACACATTTGTAGGACACACAGATTAATATCCAGTATTGCAGATCAGCACTAGCACAGTCAAAATAAATGCTTTTTATACGTTCTTTTTTTCTTCATTTATTTAATAAAGGAAACAATCTCTTCTTTTTTATTATTCTTGATCATCAGTAGCCTTAAAGACAAAAAAAAAATAAATGAAAAAGAGGACACGAGTATAAAAGCAGATCAGTCTAATTTCACTCTAATTTGAGGCCTAGAATATCATTTTGTCCAGTTAGAGGAATTGAGAATGATCATTTGCATCAGGGACGTTTCCTTATTAAATCATCTCGTGCTGTTGTTAGCCTGCTCAGAGGAGAGACACTTATTGGGTTAAAAGCTCATCTCGCATCGTTTATTTTGAATATACTGTACTGTGTGCTGCAAACTAGGTCTGGTGTAAAAGAAAGAGAAATAATATATATATTTCTTTCTTTTTCCCTCTCTCTGTTTATTACTTGCTCGATTCATTGTCTCACACACTCTATTTTGCTCTTTTAACTTTTTCTCCCCTTCCTTTTGTCTCTGGTATCAATATGATATCGAGTGTGTGTTTGTGTTCTTGTGTTTGAGAGCTGTGCAGTGAGTCTTTTTTTCTGGAATGGTGCCCTCCAAATAATGATAAATTACTTGAGCAGTATGCCATTTGCTAATTATATCCGTGATTTACTACAGAGCTGGACTGAAATCATTCAGTCCAGACTTGCGTAACAATGCAACATTTTTCTTTTTGGTTAAAAATGGTTTCCATGTGTATAATCCAAACATGTTATAACTATATATACACACACACACACAGGACTTGACAAACATCCCTTTATTCTTGGATCTTAATTTTGTTTTTACATTTTGTCTTCCAACATCCCCTCGGATCTGCGTGACTCCAGACGTTCTCCAGTAACTTTCTACATGTTTAAGAAAATCAGGCTTTGCGTTTTTGTTTAGCGTTTAATGACTCAAAATCTGGCAGGAAATCCAAGCCTATTATAATAGCTAGCAGGATGCAATTGATCTCAACGTAAGAAACTTATCTTTCTAACGGCAACGGAGATCCACTTTTGGCAGAATTACGTTTCTTTTTTTTGGTACCATAATCAAGGGCTGTCATGAATATGGATCTGAGTTTTACAGTATGTGTCTATGTTCTGCTTATCCCAATGTTTCATTTATATGGATTTGTATATATTCTGCAGTAATTAATGATGTTCTCAATCATATGGTTGCACTAAAACTAGCTTGCAGCATAACATACATACATGTGGCTCACATATGGTCACTTTAGCTCATTCAGAACTCTGGCTCACTTCCTGTTCCAGCTTCATATCTAGGGACCTTCTTAGTTTGGTTCACTATCGCTGGATTTGCAAAGAGAGAAAGAGAGAGAGAGAGGGGGAGAGAGAGAGACAGAGACACAGAGAGAGAGAGAGAGAGAGTGAGAGAGTGAAAGAGAGAGAGCCACAGAGAGAGAGCCACAGAGAGAGAGCCACAGAGAGAGAGAGAGAGAGAGCAAAGAGAGTTGCGTATAGAGAGGCCAGTGAGAGAGAGACACCCAGAGAGACCTAGACAGACAGAAAGAAAGCAGAGAGGCTGGGAGGGTGGTTCAGGTGATTTATGCCTCACTATGATCCACTGCAAATAGAGACCGTCTGAGGAATCACACTTTCATCGCTAAAGCACAGAGACCTGACAGCCAACAAGGCCAAGATGGAGACCCAACACTGACCCCCCCCCCCCTCCATCACTCCCCCCCTCCCCCCCTCCCCCTCCAGGCAAACAGAACAGAGATAACATCGAGACAGTTTTGTTGTCAGTCGAAAATATTATCTATGATAGTGGACTGAGAGGACCATATGGTGCGCCTGGTTCTTTACGGTGTCGACGTGAGTGATGGCTCACTTGAAGGAGCCGGATCGACCAGTATTCACTTGCCAGTCTCCAAATGGAACAGAACAGAGGGAAGAGCTCTGTTGACTGAATACCGAATGCTGCTGGATGGTTTATTGTGAATTTTTTACATAATTGACTCTTACGACTCTTTTTTTCTCTCCCTCTCTCCCCCTCTCTCCCTATCTCTCCCTATCTCTCTCTCTCTCTCACTGTCACTCCCTGTCTCTCTACCAGGAGAAAAGCCGTACAGATGCCCTCACTGTGACTATGCCGGGACTCAGTCCGCCTCTCTGAAGTACCACCTAGAACGCCATCACCGTGAACGCCAGAATGGTGCCGGGGGCGTGGCCTCCTCCGGTCATGGGCCTAACTCGGAGCACAAGGAGGATCATGGGAAGGGCAGCGGCGGAGGTGGCGGCGGCGTCTTCGCCCGGCCTGATGTCCTGCGTGGAGTCTTCAAGGGCATGCCGTCCAACCTGGACTTCCGGGGCGCCCCGCTCCTGCCGCATCAGTGGGCCGCGCCAGGAATGATGTCACCGAGAGACCGCGAGAGAGACCGCGAAAGGGAGAGGGATCGCGAGCGCCACGACGCGTCCTCCTCTGAGAACATGAAAAGCTCCGATGGACCCTCCTCCTCCTCCATCGCCGGCGACAGCCCTGCCAGCTTCTCCGACCTGGGCCGGGCCTACCAGAGCATGATGGGAAATGGAGTCCACTTCCAGGGCTCCCTGCAGGCTTTCATGGACAGCTTTGTGCTGAGCTCCCTGAAGAAGGACAAGGAGAGCCAGCAGCAGCTCCGCTCCCAGCACTACTACGACAACGGAGAACCCAAGGCCAAGCGCCCGGACCCGGGAGATGAACGGGCCGAGGCAAAGCCCTCGGAGCGCCCCAAACCCGGCTCCCAGTACGAGCCGCTCGACCTGTCGGTGTCGGTCCGGCCCGACCAGGCTTCGCTCCCTGGATCTTCTGTCACCATCCAGGACAACGTCGCCTGGCACAGCTGCCTCTTCTGCTCCTTCTCCACGGCCTCCATGGAGCTGATGGCTCTCCACCTGCAGGCTAACCACCTGGCCCGGCCGCAGCGCTCCGAGGCAAGCAAGGAGCTCCACGGAGACGCTTCCAACCACTCCCTGTCCACCTCCAACCCCAAGGCCCCGGCCATGAACCCAGGCCTGCTCCACGACAGAGAGGGTGAAGAGAAGAGCTGGAGAAACCACATGGATTCACACCCTGGTCTGGGGAGCTACCAGAGCGACTTTTACAGGCAGTACGGCGGCTTGTACGATGGCGCCCCCAGGGCACAGGGCCTCCAGGGGTACGGAGCTCCAGGCATATCCGTCCCAGGGATAGACCTGCCCAGCCAGGCCCAAGGAGAAGGGGGTATGGCTGGGGATGAAGCCTCTGACAGGGCCTCCTGCGAAGAGGCTGAAGACCAGGGCCAGTCCGATGAAGACGAAGGAGGAAGGGGGGGCGAACGCAACATCACCCCCCTCTCCGCCACGCCCAAGAGACAGCACTCCGACGAAGAGGAGGACCACGAGATGGATGAAGAAGATGGAAGGATGGAGATGGAAAGAGAAGACGACGACCTGGCCGGCGACCGAATGCCCAAGCAGACCCTGAACCAGACGGAGTCACCTCCCCCAAGAGACGCCCAGAGGTCAGGGGCCGGAACCGGGTCTTCCTGCCTGAGCCCCCAGGGCCTGTTCCCTCCCCATGCCCAGAACCAGCCTCCATCCCTGGAGAAGCAGTGGCAGCAGGGTCTGGGTCTGCTGAAGCCTGAGCAGGGCCACCTGGAGCAGCAGATGAACATGCTGTCTGTCCTGAGGGCCTACAGCTCCGACAACCTGGCGGCCTTCAATGGCCTGGGGAGCGGCTCCAACCCCACCGCCGGAGGAGGCGCCGGGACCATGAAGAGACCCGATGCACCCGGTGAGTGTGTATGCGTGTGCGTGCGTGTGCGTGCGTGCTTGTGTACGTTTGTGTTAAGTGATGTGTGCAACCTCTACTTTATACACAAGGCAAGGACTTGTGGGCCTGCTTTGATTTGTTTTCACTTTAAAACATGCACACACACACACACACACACGCACAGTGATATTCGTAAAACATCATAACCCCTCCTCCACAAAAAAAGAAAAAAATGAAAAAACTCAGAAATTGCTATTAAAGTGATTTCAACCTTATTTCAAGCAAGTTTAGAAGCTACTGAACTGGTCGAGCAGGAGCAGATTAATCTTTATTACACGTTTATATTCCTGAGGCCATGGGGGTCTGCCCCCATCCTGTACTGAGGAGCAGACCTGCCTCCTACAGAGCAGGACCCCAGCCCCCAGCCCAGCCCCCAGCCCCCACCCCCCCAGCCCCCATGTCATCTCCTCCCTACAGGCTCTAACCATCTCAGCTCTCATAAAGCCCACTCCCAGAAGCCCATTACTTTATAAAGCCCAGAGATCTATGACCCTGTGAAAAATGACCTGTCAGCTTTCATGATTCTGTTAAGGTTACGGCCACTCCTCACCACTGCACTGGCTGTTTCCTTTCCAGTGCCGTTTTTAGTGACAAAACTATATATTATTTATTTTTGGATGCGTTGTAGAGATCAAGGATAAACAGGACAGAGGCAGAAGGAGGAGATACTAAAATCATGACTGTAGCTGTGAACATTCTGAACAAAAAAAGTTACAACTGGTCAGATTAGTATTCTGTTGACATTTTAGCAGGTGGAAACAGTCTGTATTCTATCAAACCCACATTACTGCATTTACCAAGTACTGTGGCTGCTATTTCCAGCATCAATAATAGAAGCTAGATAACTTACTATATACTGCTGGACGTGTTTATCTCTGAGCTGACTTCTTAAAAAATACTTTAGCGAGCGCAATAATAGTTTGTGCATACAGCCCATATGGGTATAAACTGCTGTGTGAGCTAGATCTTTTTGTGCTATTGTTGATACTGGAACATAAATATTGAATATTGTATTCATTCAATATGCTATTCATTAAATGTCACCCACGCACATAGACTCGGTGTGTGTGTGTGTGTGTTCTGGAGCAATGAGCCGTGTTGTCTAGCAAACTGAATCAATCTGTAGGCTGCAAGTTCATTCTAGTTTCATAGACTGCAAACACTGGGAGATCAAAGACATTTCCGTTAGGTGGGAAAACAGAAATAATGTTATTTTTGTTTAGTTCTTCGTTCCAACCGATTCATTATCAACGTACAAACAAATGAATTGTTTCACTGACGTACTGTACTCGCGTGTTTTTCTAAGTTGCATTTGCGTTTTAGTAATGGGGCTGTTGAAAGATTAGTTCAAAACCATCTTACTCTCAAGAACAATAATCTATTATAATGACAGCATGTGCTAATGCACGCTGGTGCACGCTCGTGTTCTTTTAACCTTTCCACAGTTGTCGGATACACTGCTTGTTGTCATGGAACCTGCACAGTGCTTATTTGACGGACATAAAGGGTCATTCACAGTGATGGAAGAATATGTGGCATATTTGACTTTGTAAATGCTTTTGTGTAGGAATGTCCCCTGTTTAATCACAAGCCATCTGAAAGCCAGCGCTGTGATGGGGCTCTGCATGTGCAGAATAGCTGACCTTTTTAGATAAGGCTTTGTCTGAGGGGGAACAAAAGCCTCTCTTCCTGGGTTGTTTTGTCCTAGCCTTAGCCTCTCGCTCATTGTAATAAGGCCTAGATGGTGATTATGTATCCAGCCACCAGGCGTAGACGGCCCTCATTGGTCTGTTCAGTCTTGTGGATGACCTCATAGATAACGTAAGAACATGTAACTGATCACCGGTCTAACAGCTCAACATAAGGGTCCAGGAAGATCTGTGCTCGTAATCTAGCTCGTAACCCCCCCCCCTATTGTCTATCTATAGTATGTTATACTACTGACTAACATAGACCTCAACCCTCAACCTCAAACCTAACTCTAAACTTATTGGTCTTCCTCTGTGTCACATCACTGTATAGAAATCCAGGAATGCCCTCATAGTTCCTCCCTTGGCACTTGTTTGTTCTCATGATGTATGTTTTGTAACCTAGCTGCCCGCTATGTTGGGGTCTATCAAGTTGCTATGCTCAGTGACTGAAGCTCTTTTGTAAAGCTCTCTCTTGTAAGTCGCTTTGGATAAAAGCGTCTGCCAAATGAATAAATGTAAAATTCACATCTGGATGGAAGTATGTCAAGCCTCCCCCCCCCCCCCCCCCCCAACAAAGCTTGCTCTCGCCTGGCTACATCTGCCGCCAGACCTCCCTAGCTGATGGAGGTGACAGTGATACGGTAAACAACCAATCAAAAGGCCTGCCGAACCTTCGGGGAACATTCCCACAACCTTTAACAGTGTGCTCAGAGTAATCAAGAACAGATGAGAACCCTGCTGCCACGGACATGAGAACAGTAACAGAGCAGCAGTACTACAGATAGAACCACAGCGATGGAACAGGGACTACACCTTAGGACCCGAGAACTAGGACAGAACACTTCAATATAGAACCATGGAATAATGGACAGAACGCACTAGTGTTCTACATGAGCACTGTGGACCATGCCATGTAATCAATGGCAAGAGGGGAAGCCAGGCATTTTGTAACATATAAATATGTATAGAGAACTGCAGTAGGCACATCTAGTTAATTTGAAATGGAATCTAGTGTTCATGAATACCCCTCAAACCCCCCTCCCTCACCCAGATCCACTTCTAACCTCCTTGTGGAGGGGTCACCCACGGGGAATTGCAGGGACGACATACTCTACAGTTATTTTGGGGTGGGGGTGGTGGTGGGGGGGTTGTCACACCGACCAGAAAATTCAATTCAGAACTGACAAAATGTGATTATCTGAAGTGGGTTTGCATTAGGTTTGTATGCAAATAGAGCATAAATCATTAATATCAAAATTCTCCCCTGAATTTGCGCTAGCTGTCGAGCACACGGGTTGAGAGTGGCGGAGAAAAAGCGCCTTCGGAGTGCCTCTCTTGTCATTAGTATACCCAGAGCTGGGGTGAACACACACACATAGACATATCCACACACACACACAGACAGACATATCCACACGCACACCCCCATAGACATATCCCCACACAGACATATCCACATCCACACACTCACACACACACACAAACTCTTAAACCTGAAACACACATGTAGAGGCTGTGAGTCCATGTATTCCTACATTTCAAATCAGCAGTAATGTAGTGTTCACTTTGATGTGTTTCCCCTGTCTGGCTCTGGTTACTGTGGCCCACAGCACGGTGTTAGGATGGCTGCAGCCCACTGTGACGCTGGCCATCGTGGATGGCTTTCACCCCAATCAATAGTTGGCCATGGCGGAGGCACATATATAGATAGCCATACATTAGACAGCCTGTTGTATCACATTAAGCCACCATATCCAACAGTGGATGAGTGGAAGTTCTGTAACCCATGTCAGGGCCCGGGGCCGTGTGTTTTACCAGGTCCTTTTTACAGCGATGTCTGGAGTCAGGTCACCAGGGAGGGTGAGGTAATGTGTGTGTGTGTGTGTGTGTGTGTGTGTGTGTGTGTGTGTGTGTGTGTGTGGTGTGGAAGGTGTTTATGAGACAAGGATGAGGCTAGACACGTCTCTCTCTCCGAAGTATGACGGGCGTGTTTACCGTAGGTGCTGAAGAACGACAGCCTGTAAGTCAATGTGAAGTACCTCTCACAGGAAGGATGATATTGATGGAGGGAGGGAGGGAGACATTATGCTTACTCCACCTATGTTTCTCCACCCCTCTCCACAAGGGCTCTCCTCCCTCTCCTCCCTGTCGCCGCGGCCGATGAGAGCATCTCTGCTGTTTGTTGTTGATGATTGTTAGGTAAATGCTTGTTTGGCTGTGCCTGCTCCAGCCCCATTAGGCTGAGTGAGAAATGACTTGTTTGGCTGTTTGAAGAGCCCAAGCAAGGGTGAACCAATAACTCCAACCAATAATGGCGATCCTGCGCAAGTGGAAGCCTAGAAGGACGTCGTTACAGCAGCTTAAACTTTACAAGTGGCTCCTTGTTCCAGTCCCAGCCTGAGAGATTCTTCAGGCTCTGAGTTCCAGCAGCTGATCACAGGCCTGGCCTGTAGGGCTGCAGTACAGCACAGGCACAGATCAACATGACACATTCGATGGGGGACTGGTGGGTGGGTGTGTGTGGGGTGATGTCGCCACTGGGGATACATTAGGAGGGCACAGGGGGGGGGGGGGGGGGAATGGCAGAGAGGATCGTGGGTCAGAGCTCAAAAGGCCATGACACCCCCTGGTGGAAACACAGAGAAGTAAGCCAGAAGGGTGAAGTGGAAGGGGGGGGGGGGGATGGATGGAGATAAAACACTGATGAAGGGTGTGTGTGTGTGTGTGTGTGTGAAAGAGAGAGAGAGAGAGAGAGAGAGGGAGAGAGAGAGAGAGAGAGAGAGAGAGAGAGAGAGAGAGAGAGGGAGAGAGAGAGAGAGAGAGAGAAGGAGAGAGAGAGAGAGGACAGAGCAGGGTGTTTCTAAGTATTTCTGGAGCGAGGCGGCTCTGGAAGTGTGAACGCTCGGCGTGGCCTTTTGGGTTTATCAATTTACAAAGGCCCACGACGACCGTGCGCTCGCAGCGCTCACCTCCCTCTGCCAAGCTTCCACCGTGCATCACAACATGAAGAGGGAGGGGGAGCAGGAGAGAGGGGGAGCAGGAGAGAGGGAGAGCAGGAGAGAGGGAGAGCAGGAGAGAGGGGGAGCAGGAGAGAGGGAGAGCAGGAGAGAGGGAGCAGGAGAGAGGGAGAGCAGGAGAGAGGGGGAGCAGGAGAGAGGGAGAGAGCAGGAGAGAGGGAGAGCAGGAGAGAGGGAGAGAGCAGGAGAGAGGGGGAGCAGGAGAGAGGGAGAGCAGGAGAGAGGGAGCAGGAGAGAGGGAGAGCAGGAGAAAGGGAGAGCAGGAGAGAGGGGGAGCAGGAGAGAGCAGGAGAGAGGGAGAGCAGGAGAGAGGGAGAGAGCAGGAGAGTGGGAGAGCAGGAGAGAGGGAGAGAGCAGGAGAGAGGGGGAGCAGGAGAGAGGGGGAGCAGGAGAGAGGGAGAGCTGGAGAGAGGGAGAGCAGGAGAGAGGGAGCAGGAGAGAGGGAGAGCAGGAGAAAGGGAGAGCAGGAGAGAGGGGGAGCAGGAGAGAGCAGGAGAGAGGGAGAGCAGGAGAGAGGGAGAGAGCAGGAGAGAGGGGGAGAGCAGGAGAGAGGGGGAGCAGGAGAGAGGGAGAGCTGGAGAGAGGGAGCCCGAGAGAGGGAGAGCAGGAGAGAGGGGGAGCAGGAGAGAGGGAGAGCAGGAGAGAGGGGGAGCAGGAGAGAGGGAGAGCAGGAGAGGGAGAGCAGGAGAGAGGGAGAGCAGGAGAGGGAGAGCAGGAGAGAGGGGGAGCAGGAGAGAGGGAGAGCAGGAGAGAGGGAGAGCAGGAGAGAGGGAGAGCAGGAGAGAGGGGGAGCAGGAGAGAGGGGGAGCAGGAGAGAGGGGGAGCAGGAGAGAGGGAGAGCAGGAGAGAGGGGGAGCAGGAGAGAGGGGGAGCAGGAGAGAGGGGGAGCAGGAGAGAGGGGGCCACAGATAAAAAGAGAAAGACAGAGGACAGAATAGAGAGCTAACACAGATTGCCTGTGTCAGGAACGCAAACTGTGAAAAAGAAAAATACGAAAAAAGAATATTTTTAGCCTCCATTGCTTTCTGACAGGATTGGTCGGTTACTAGGAGTCGGTTTCAGTTTTTCTCCGCTGTAGTGTTGTGGGAGTGGGGAGGGGAGAGGAGAGGAGAGGAGGGGAGAGGAGGGGAGAGGAGAGGAGAGGAGAGGAGAGGAGGAGGATCTCTAGTTGCAGCAATGCTCCTGTCACTGCTGCTGATGTAACACATGTTCCAGCAGGGGTCAGGCCTCTCTGTGTGGGACCTGAACTCTGGTCACAGAGGTCACGACCCTGACCGCAACCCTTGGACTGCGTGTCATACCCCCTTTAGTACTGACACTGCGTGTGCGTGCGCACGAGGATGTCTACACACTGTACGTGTGTGTGTGTGTGTGTGTGTGTGTTGAGGAGCGTAGCAGGGTAACGAAAGGATCATGTGCTTTGGGCTCTGAGAACAGGTTCCTTAAAGCTATCATGGTAATTAAAAACATATGGTGTCTTGGCTGGCCTGCCTGGGACCCACAGATGTACAGGATCATAGCTGCTGTTTCAGCTCTACCACTGGCTCTGCCACCATGCGAGCAGAGCGCTACAGTTCAGACAGCACGCACACGCACACACACACACACACACACGCACGCACACACGCACGCACGCACGCACACACACACACACACACACACACACACAAACAAACACACATATTTTTATACTACTTTCATGCTTACATGTTAGTAACACAAAGAAAAAGATACACTTAATCTGTCAAATTAGACATAGCAAACAGTAGCTGCCCCCCCCCCCCCCCCCCCCTTCACACACACATTGAAGCTCTAGTGTTTTTCTGTGTTTTCTTCTTATTTATTTTTTTTATTCAATTTGTTGCTCACTAATTACCAAAGCCACCTCATTCATTCATGTGCTGCTTGACTTTTGTAGAGAAGCAAAGTGAAAGACCATGATGGCAGCTTCCTCCTTCCAAAGGGGGAGATATTTTGATATCGTGCTCCGCTTACTCCCTAATTTCCTTCATTTCTTTATCAAGGGAACACACACTGCAGACAGCAAAGTGCACACACTTAAAACACACTATGTTAGGATGAAACCTGGTAATTGGCAGTAATACTGTCCTCATCAGGTGGTTAATTACTATTAATTTAGTGTGTGTGTGTGTGTTAGTCTACAAGCATGTGCACACACACACACACACAGGTTTCTCGCTGCATCAAGTGGAAGTGCGAACACGATGTCTTGAATGTACTGCAGATATTCGGCTATCACTGATATTCCGCCAAGTCAGCTGGAATGATTTCACAAAAGTGACAGCGACAAAGATCTGACAGGTTCATTTTCTCTGAAATGAGGATTTTATTTAGGGATGAGGGCTTCTCTCATTGGTCCAGCTGGGACCAGCTCTGCAACAGCTAACTGATCTGAGAGCAGTGGAAAAAAAGACACGTTGGTTCAGATGGGACCGACGCTCGTCTCTCTTCAGGCTCTCCGTCTCTCTCTGTGCTTTACTGGCCTCGTGTGTGAGGTCTGTGAGGTCACTGGAAACCTCTCACTCTCTCTGAACCATGGGATACCTCCTTCTCTCTCCTCGCACGCCGTCCTTGCATCTCTCTCCCCGTCCCTGCTCTCACTTGGTGCGCGGTCTGAAGTTCTCCTGCGATGAAGCTGTGCAGAGGGGCCTCTGCCCCCCCCCCCCGCAGAGGTGACAGACAGTGTTGCAGATACTCTTTTAGTGCATTGTGTGCTGGTGAGATGACGGTTTTGACGGCTGAAGGCAAGGTGCTATTTCACATACAATATTACCATTTTAACTTGTGCGGAGGTGAATTATCACCTTGTCACTCACCAGTGCAAATACTAGTTTCAAAGAGCAATTAATTGTAATAGCTGTTGTGAAGCCTTAGGGAAGATACCTGTGGATCTCACATCCCCCCTCAGCAGATGCGAGATCTCTAAAAATATTTTTTCCTCGCTAATTTCCCTGATATCAGCCGTTCAACGCTGAAAGCTCGGTGAAAGGCTTCATAAGCTCCCGGAAGCTTTCTCACTCTGCGACTAATACCTTGACGATACCGGCCCATCGTTCCCAGGAAGTACAGCGCAGTGAATGAAGGATACAGTTCCCTGCGAAAGGAGAAGAGACGGGGGGGAAAATCGGATGCTAGCAAAGCCTCTGCAATTATTCCGTTCATTATTTTTGGGGAGACAGAGGAGACCACAGAAAGATGCAGCACAGATATCCTGGGAGTTGGAGGAAGTAGCATTTCTCATTGTTGCATTAATGTGTGTGCGTTTGCGTGCGTGCGTGCGTGCGTGTGTGCACGGGCACACTTGCTCCCCTCACATATTTGTTTTTCCATTTCATTTCGAGAAAAAAAAACCCCACATAAAACACGAGTGACTATAAATTGCCTTCCAACTTGAGATATCTGATATGATTTGGCTTCCATCTCGTTATTTTGGTTGTTTGTTTCCTGCTCTGCTGTAGACTTTGTTGAGTTTGAGTTCCTCCTGTGCCGAGCTGTGAGGAGCTGTGAGGAGCTGTGAGGCGCTGGGCGTCTCCTCCCCAGACGCTCCGACATGTGAGGCTGCAGTCTCCCAGGACTTGTTCTCATAAAATAAGACTTCCTGTGAGAGAAGCTCCACCATGTACACACACACAATACCCCCCCCCCCCCCACACACACATACACACACACACACACACACACACACACACTCACAGGCACATGTATAAGAGCTACACTTACTTCTCCGCCAGACAAGAGCATAATGAGAGAAAGAACAGCAACTTCAATGACAATGCAAGAAACAAGAAAGGTAAAGGAACAGGTGCAATAGGGAGAAGGGGGAGAAAAAAAAGTGAACATGTCAACTTGTATTCCCTCTGTTATCCCACATCAATGGTACCATACAGTGATGATAATACAAACACAACACAGATATAGACAGCCTAACCAACAGGGCTATGTTTGAAAAGCACTGTGGCAATTAAGGACAAATAACTTGTATTATCCCCTCGGTATCTGCCATGTTAAGGATGAGCCCGACCAATAAACCATGTTTGATTTAAACATCAAACGAAACAGGGGAAAAAATAAATAAAATACAAACTTCTGGCAAGGAACAGCGAGGAGAAAAAAAAAAATAAAGAAATAAAAAAGCATAAAGAAATAATCCTGAAACATTATAACATTAGCTGGTAGAAAATGCACTTAATTCCTCAGCGGAGACGGAAATAAACAAGCGCGCGCTACCATTGTTTCCGAGCAAATCCCCTTCAACCAGATCTCCCTAACAGGGGCCTTGTTTTAATAGTAAAATATAGGAGAGCCACTGGATGCTAGTTGCTCTAATTACAGTCATTTAATCAGGATTAGATGGGTTACCTGGATAGGACTCTATAGACAAGGAATGGCATCTTCAGAAACTCAGTATACAGTACTGTGTGCAGTACAGGGAAGTGGCTTCTCTCTGATCGCATTACTCACTGATAAAGATTCAGGCTCACAAACAATGGCATTCTTTTTAGAATAAGTAAACACTGTTCTATTGTTCTCCTCTCTTTTTCACTCTCCCCCTCGCTCTCCCTCGTTCTAAAAAAAAAAAAAAGCAATTGTGTCCCTCCCTGTGCTCCAGTTGAATAGGAGTCCGAGAGAATCCATTTTAATCAGATTAATAACTTAGTTGATCACATATAACCTAATTTTCATTCAGTGCTGCTCTTGTCCGCTGAGTCATATACCAAATGACCTTTGAGTCACCAGGGCTAACATAAAGCACAATAAGCACCATTGTGCTGTCAAAAAAAAAAAAAAAGACGAAAAGAATCTGTGGATGTTTTACATCATTACAACATTTTTATGTTGCCATCTTTTCAAATGTGAGGCCTTCCACAAAAGGCCACCTCTCCAATTGAGGGGCCATTAGGTCTGGACCTCTCCTCGAGTTTCCTGGGTCTGGCAGATGGGAACAACTTCTCCTCACCATTCACAGTAATATGAATCGTCCTTTTAAAACAGATATGGTTACATATTAGTTTTGAAAGGTACAGTAACTGCTCCGCTTAAGCTGTTCTCCAACAGAGCAGCTTTTGTTTCCCTACAAACCTAATAACCAGGCCGGACCGATCCCACTGCCCTCTGCTGCTGT
Organism: Neosalanx taihuensis; assembly: GCA_030340665.1. Lineage (NCBI taxonomy): Eukaryota > Metazoa > Chordata > Actinopteri > Osmeriformes > Salangidae > Neosalanx > Neosalanx taihuensis. Next base: position 14,057,717 of record CM059295.1, read on the forward strand.
CTCTCTTTCTGTCTCTCTCTCCCTCACGTAATCTGTGGGATTTTGGGGGGGGGGAAATGTACCACGGGTACATTTAGGTTCATAGAATGGGATTCCCCTCCCCAAAATATATATATATATATTAAATATATATATATATATTTACGACAATTTTAAATAATTTTGTACTTGCTTACTAGTACTCTTTATTGTAATTTGAAATTGGTATATGATCGCATGATCTTATTTGCTCTCCCCGAAGGAAACCTGGTGAGATTTAATTATTACCAGGAAAAATACCCCCACCCCCCCCCCCCCCCCCCCACACACACACACAGGAAGTATGAATCAAATATTTATGAAGGAGGCTTATGTCAGCGTACACCCATATGCTTCAGTCATTGGAACAGCTTGGACCGAACATGCACCTTCCCTCCACTCAGGCTCTGAAGATACAGTACTATCACCCCCCCCCCCACACTCCTCCTCTCCATCATCTTCATCAACCTGGCTACTGTGTCTTTGCGACACACGTGATTTGCCCCTTTCTTCCTTTCTCTTGAGTTCATTATCTCAGTGGGGAGTGACTCTTCCCTAGCTGGGATAAGCTCCGTGATTCACAGGCCGCTCACGGTTGTAAAACCAAGGCCGGCATGCACCAGTTTCCCGAAATTGTAAGAACTTTATGGTTTATGGTTTTTATTAGACTTGACAGGAATAAAGGGTGGAAGGATTAAGCTGAGGATTACCACTATACTTTAAAATCAATCTCTTTTTTTTGTTCCTTCTTCTTTTGTTGTTTTGCTGAATGCGTAACGTCATCCTCGCTCATTCTGGGAAACCACTGCTATTAACTGCATTATGCCGGTCTTTGTGCCTTATATCCCGACAAAGTTTTAAGTACGCTTTCTTGGATGAGATGCTGCTGTAGCGTGCTCCACTACTTCTGCCAGTCACAAACACACACTCTGTAAGCTGTTAAACACAGAACAATGGCGACGAGCATAGCTGTGCACATTAAGGCTTTTGTACACAGAGAGAGAGGGAGGGAGAGGGAGAGAAGAGATAAGCAGAGCTTGGCTGCGCTGCCCTCTGTTCTCCATCCATCTCTCCCTCGCCTTTCTCGCGCCTCGCTTTCTCTAAAAAAGCGGGGAAGCAAATCTCTCCCTCCATCGTGGAATCTGCGCTGATCTGCAAGCGGCAGACATTAACAGACAAACATCCTACTCAGAGCCGCAGCCTCTGATTGACTGAGCAAGGATCGGTCACACTTTTAAGGAGCGTCTCATCGTGGATTTCCATGTTGGTGAGCTTCTAACTGGCAGTCCAGGCGAAGGGCAAAATGTGTCCTAATCAACCCAAAATAATTAAAACACTGTTTCTTTTGTGGTGAGATGATATCAGCCACTGTGTGTGTAGGTGTGTGTGGGCTTCTTTCTGCAGACGTGTGTGTGCGCTTTGTACGTGTGTTTGTGTGTGTTTGTTGCAAGGTCAACTCAGGCTGACAGATGACAAACGATCTCAAGATGGCCGCATCATCTGTCCTGTAATTGTTGGGGGGAAGAAGGAAAAAAAAAGAGAGATGGATGCCACATCTTGTGTAACCCTCCCTCTCTTCTGTTTGCCTGGTGCTGTTCGCCTTATCATGCAGACTGAAACATGGACAGAGGCACCTGATTATTCCACCTCACACATGCTGTTCTCCTCGCTCCAAGACCTGGGAGAAAGAGAGAGATAGAGAGAGAGAGAGACAGAGAGGGAGAGAGATAGAGAGATAGAGAGAGAGAGATAGAGAGATAGAGAGATAGAGAGAGAGAGATAGAGAGAGATCTTTCGAATCTGTTCCGATCATGTTTCTGTATCAGCAGAACTTGGCAGCTGAGGAGGACGCAGTGTGTTACAGACAAGCTGGTCATCAGATGGGACTTAGGTTTATTTCAGTGCCCCCCTCACCCCCCCACCCCCCGCACACACACTCCCCCCCCCCCAATCCAGTCTGTCTCCCATCCAAGTTGTCTCATTTTTCCAAAACTGGACAGCTTCAGCTAAACGTCCAAGAACTCCGTGTCCTTGACGAAGGAACACAACTTTTCATTTTAATAATTTGATTGATTTTCCTTTGTATGTGTCAGTTTTTTTTTCTTCTCCACCTCTCTCTGTTTTTCTCCTTCTTCATCTGTTTTCTGCCTCATTATTTGCAATATGGAGGGAAAAGACAAACAACAACAAAAAAACGGTAGCAATTTTCAACTTCCATCGATGACGGGCCACTTTGACAAAACACCGAGTGCGTTTTTAATTACCTGACTTTCTAATGTTGCTGTCATCTCCCAGACAATCCTCACATCCTCTGATGTTTATATTATGTTCTCATTTGAATTCCTACACTCTCCAGGTAGTCCTGCACACAGGCATGATCACACACACACACACACGCTCCCTTCCCATACCGTACACAGCAACACCCTCATACCTCGTCTTTTCGGATGTTTAATTGCATTAAGGGACGTTCTGAGAGGAGCAGACGTGAGGCGTTGTCGCTTTTTAAAACACAATTAGGTAACACCCCATCAGGGGGTGCTGTGGTGTTTTGTTGACAGGCACGCCATCGCACGGCGCCGACGCATCCCAGCGTCTGATACCACGGCTACCCCTCGACGGGAGTGACAGCCGCATCGCGAGGAGAACCCTGCCGATGATCCCTGCACCCCCCTCCCCCCGCACCCCCCCCACACCCCCTTCACTCATCAGACAGTCAGTTAAACAAATCAATAAGCTGGGAGGAAGGTGTGATGGGAGGTACAGCGGAGAGAGAGGGGGAGATTGAGAGAGGAGAGGGACTGTTTCCTCCGACACTAATTAATCTGTTTCATGATCAACAGTGTTGCCCCCCCCCCCCCCCCCCCCTCCTCATCTGACAAAATGCAAAGCCGGCTTGTTAATTTGAAAACCAGCATTCAGCAACTTTATCAAAAGTGAAAGTACAGAGAAGCCAGTTGGGCAGCAGGCACACCAATCTTCTTTCCTCCTCCCTCTCTCTCTCTCCTTCTCCTCTCTCTTCTTCTACCTCTTGTCTCCTTTTGTGTGAAGGTATCGCTGAAGTTTAGGACAGAGACGCTGGCTGTTGAAGTCTGTTAGCTTGAAGCTGCAGCGGTGCGGAAGTCTTCTCACACGGTTTGATGATCCAGATGATGATCGTATAGAAGCTGATGATGCTCAGGATAATGATGATGAGGAGGAGACAGGCAGGTCCCTTTTCTGGGTGGACGGCCATCTGCCTGATTAAAAAGCTTGTTCTGATCAAAATAGCTCCAAATAAAAAGACACACACACCAAAAAAAACTTAATTGGGACGCTGCTCTAATTTGGTGGGCAGATAACACAATCTAACTACAGTAGGCGTGGTAGAAAACACCGTTTTTTTCAGGATTCCAAATCCATCCCTAAACATTGTCCTTTCACACACAGGATATGCAGTGTATTTAACCAGGACAATGACATTCTGCGTACTGCAGTTCAGTCTTTAACGCAGATGTAGCAGTATTGGATAGCACACCTAGGGACTGGCACAGAATAACAAGACGTACGGCTGCAAAAGTAATGATCATATACAAATATCAATGTGAGAGTCGATGCTAAAGAAGATGTATGGCTATTGATGTTTAAATAAGAATTGCGGCAGCAAGGAAAATATGTCCCCCCCACCCCCACCCCCCCCCACCCCCGTATTGTCTGTGGAGAGAGGGAGAAGTGCAACATTTGAGCTGGGACCACGATAAAAATGCAGTTCTCTCGTCTATGCCTTGTGAACAAAACCATAAATAAATATATAATCAGTTAGCATTATGCAGTGTTGCTGTGAAGAGCATTATCTGTCTGGTATTGCCTTTCCCAAGGAAAAAAATAACGTTTGACAGTGCAACTCCTCGAAGCGGGGGGGGGTGGGGGGGAGGGGGGGGGGGAGGGAGAGAAATGGTAAAAAGTTATGACTTCAAAAGTGTTTACTCTCTGTGTATTTTAATTTGTCTGGGCATATGCAGTGTATTTGCATTTCAAATACTCTTATTTGAAGCAGGTGGTTTAAATGCCAAGAAGCGAGTTGATGACAATCACCTCGCAGAGAGAGAGCATCATGGGAGCTTCTCCTGCTCCTGACATTAAAACTAAACGAACAGCAGCTAAACAAACACATACAAATATAACTCCTGCTTCACTCTCCACCCTCCGCTACCCTGGCACACTCCCTCCCTCCCTGCCTCCCTCCTTCCGTCTCCCTTTCTCTCCCCCACCGTTCTCCCCCTCCTGCCTTCCTTGTCTTCCTTTAATATTCATGTACATTTGAATATGGGTGCGTATAGAGCTGGGTACACAGCTCTGCTGTTTAAACAAGGCTGAACGGCTTGCTGGCTTCCAAAATACAAAATAGAGAATAAACACTGAAGGGTTTGTGGGGAGGGATGAATGTATTCAGCGCCAAACTCCACTGAAGCCCCCCCTGCAAACTACATACACATATGCATACAACCCCCCTATCAACTGTCCTGCCCCTTTTCACTGCCTCTATATTCATTTCTGTAATTTACAGTAAATCCAATAGCTGTCAATCAGGAATTAAAAACGGAAAAATTTACAACAGGGGGAAACAGCTGCTTCCGACGTTTACAGCGAGACCACTCTAAAATATTAAAGACATGTCACCACCGCTGCTTGGCCATACATCTGCAGCCATCTGCTTTCTATTAAAACATTACACCCCCAAAAACTCTGCTGCCTTCACCAGCGGCAAGCCAGACTGGCAGAAGAACCCTGACGGGATTTGTTTTCACTCACACCCCATCGCAAAGTCAAAAGCCAGGCTGAGATATCCATCACATTTAGAACCATCAGAGAGAGAGAGAGAGAGAGACAGAGAGAGACAGCGAGAGACAGCGAGAGACAGAGAGAGACAGAGAGAGACAGCGAGAGACAGCGAGAGACAGAGAGAGACAGAGAGAGAGAGACAGAGAGAGAGAGAGAGAGACAGAGAGAGACACAGACAGAGAGAGACACAGACAGAGAGAGACACAGACAGAGAGAGAGACAGACAGAGAGAGACACAGACAGAGAGAGACACAGACAGAGAGAGAGACAGAGAGAGAGAGAGAGAGACAGAGACAGAGAGGGACAGAGAGAGACAGATAGAGAGAGAGACAGAGACAGAGACAGAGGTAGGGAGGGAGGGAGAGGTGGGAAGAGAGGGAGGTAGAGAGGGAGAGAGGGAGGAGAAGAGAGAGCGATCTCCGAGGCAGCTCTGATGGATGGCAGTGAAACAGTAGTAGTGTAAGCTTCAGTCTCTCTGCTCATCCATGTTAAGGCTTCCTGTCGCAGCCATAACGCATGTGGGTGTGGTGTCCGACATGATGATGTGATGACATCTGACACTCTGTGTGTCACTCTCTATCAGAGACAGGGAGAGAGAGAGAGAGAGAGAGAGAGAGAGAGAGAGAGAGGGAGAGAGAGAGAGAGAGAGAGAGGAGAGGGGGAGAGAGAGAGAGGGGGAGAGAGAGAGAGAGGGGAGAGAGAGAGAGGGGGGAGAGGGGGTGAGGGGAAAGAGAGGAATAAAGAGAAAGGGAGAGGCCTCTATAGTCTGAAATATTCCGTTACTGTGGAACGCAGGGCGAGTTATGGTCAGTATCAAAGGTAAACAATTACCACATAGTGAGTCACTTTTTGGATCGCAGCTGAAGTCAGATCATCTCACTCTCCCCTAACAGGTCATTTCCTATGTCTTCTGAGTGCTATATCACATGCTGCTCTGCTCAGGGTGGTCTCGTGGAAAGAACTGTCTTTGAACTGTCTATCAGGGTTTTTAGAAAACGATTTCCTTAAATCATAAAAGGAGACACCGTTTCTTTTCCGCCCTCGTCCATGTGCTGATCCAAACAGCCCGACTGATATCCCAAATCACTGTTGCAAAAGTCATTTTCTCTCACTCTTCATCACACTGTTTCTCTCCCTCTCCCAGGCCCCTCCCCCCAGCCCCTCCCCCCCAGCCCCCTCCCCCTCTCTCTCTGTGTGTGCTCGGTTCAGCTGAGAGAGTTTCCTCCATCAGGCCAGTGATGTCATTGGCTGGGAGTGAATCATTAGGATATCAGAGTGGAGCCAATGACAGGAAGAGGGTGATTAACAAGCTCTGTTTTCCTCTCCTGCTGCTTCCAACGACATCTTTCTCTCATTCCCCCCCTCCCCCCCCCGCCCCCCCCCCCTCCCCCCCTCATCCCTGTCAAGGATGCTGGGGAGTCACAGGTGTGGGACAATAATTACACATACACTCAGAAAAAAAATAATGTCATTTCTCCATTTAATAAGTTCCTTGTAAAACGTGAAGAGGGAGCCAGTTAGAGGAGGGGGTTTAAATCTTATCTGAGATCCCCCTTCCCCCCCCCCCACCCTAACTTAATCATATGGCTCTTAAGAACAGGCCCTGCCCAGCTGCGTCCCAGTAATATGCATGCAATATGTGTGTAAAACGATATGCTTTAATTTTGAGCCCACTTTAAGCAGCAGCAAAATCTGTTTATACGCCAGACATTTAAAAAGAGGAGAGGAGGCGGAGCGAGGGAAGGAAAAAGGAACAATAAAGAGCTGGATTAAAGAGTGGGTTAACTCTTGCCTATCTGACACCACAGTTGCTCCTTCTCACTTTTACTCCAGGAGTGAATGGCGGTAGAACGTATAGAAAGTTCTGATGCATCGTACGGTACTGTGAGTAGGGTACTGTGTGTGCGGTACTGTGTGTACGCTACAGAACAGTCTGTTTTCATCTGCCGCATGTGTCTGTGTGCGTACGATTGGTAGTCAGATCATGAAGAGGTTCTGTCGAGGGGATTTCACAGGACAGGGTTCTGTGGTGGCTGGCTGCATTGTGTTAACTAGATGATTATAATGTGAATATGATTACATGTTTACAGTGATATGAATGATAGATTAGTTGATGTGGGTACACCTCTGTGGGCCGGTGTATCCTGAAGGGCAACTATCCTGCATGTGTGTGTGTGAGCACGGCAGAATGTGTATGAGAGTGTGTGTGTGTGTGTGTGTCAGAGAGAGAGAGAGACGGAGAGAGAGGATGAGGGTGGGTATCAGACAGACAACGGGTGCTACTGTCAGCTAAGAGGGTGAAAGAGGGAGCAGGGGTGCTTCAGGGGGTGTGTGTGTGTGTGAGTGTGAGTGTGTGTGTGTGTGTGTGTGTGTGTGTGCGTGTGTGCGTGTGCGTGCGTGAGCGAGGAGGGGTAAACTTCAAACAGCCTTCCGATGAGAGCCGCT